>JAKOGI010000112.1:2500-247500 GCA_029747015.1 Carnegiea gigantea
ATCGTATTCGGATCGGATTTTCGGATCCGAATATAAATCGGATACGGCTTGGGATGTTCCAATATCCGATCCCAATTCGATCCGTTGACATCCTTAGCTGCAATTGGTATCCGACCTGGCTCAGCTCATTCCTTTTAACGGTGTGGTTCAGTTTAATGTGATGGGATTTGAATTGCAAAAACGGCAGCTTACAGTGCAAGTTTAATCTTCTTGAGCCATTTTGGCTTCTAAAATGCGTATGTGTAAAATTTATCGCAAAAAGCTTTTATGTTAAGGTAAAGTGAAATTACTTAAATTTTAAGGATGTCTTAGTTTTAGTAGTAAAAGTACATTATAAAGTATATGTTTTATTTTTATTTTTTTCTTTTATATATTTCAATGAAATTACATTTGTTGACGTAATTAAGCAAACCATTTTTTGTGCATAATAAATACCAAAATTATTGTTTCGTTCCGTTTTGCCCAAAACCATATGATAATTGAGACTTAAGAAAATGAAGGACGTAAATTGTTCCCACGTTTTTCTGCTGAAAAGTTGTTTGTTTCGGTTTTTTAGGTGGCCATGGAAAAATTGCTTGGAGACTTCAGGCAAACGAACAAGTCTTTTTTGATGCAAATCCCCCCCGCCCACCCCCAAACAAAATAATAATAATAATATCTTGTTATACGTGTCTTGACTTAAAAAATACAATATCATTCATTAAATTTTAAAAATTATTATAATTGGATAGCAAAATGGTGTTATTATTAATAAATTGTGTAAAATTACCTTTTTATTTATAAGTTTTCACTATAACAAAATTATACATATAATAAAATCTGATTAGGATATTATATCTACTTGTTCGCTTAGCCTACGAATGCCAATACTCACATCATTTATAGGTGATGGTAAACACTAAAAAGTTGGTGATTTTAAAACTTATACTGTTAAAATAAAATAATAAAAAAATATTTTATAGCAGTGCGTATATCACCATAAACCCAAACAAAAAAAGCTCCGAGGCCACGATATATTATTCCCAACCCAACCTCCCCCCCCCCCCCCCCCCCCAAAAAAGAGACACTACTCTCATACATACTCTCTCCTTCTGTTATTCCTTCCTGATTTTCTCTCTCCTCTCACCGGTAACAATACAATGTTGCCATACACGACGGTGGAGGAGGCGGAGGCGGCCTTAAACCGGACCCTAACAGCGGCCGAAACCTTATGGTTGAAATACTCTGCAAATAAATCAGATTACTTGTTATATTGCCATAACCTTCCTTTGTTCTTCTTGTCTTTCTCCCTCGTCCCTCTCCCCCTCATCGCCGTCGAGCTCATCCCTTACTTCCGCCGCTACAAAACCCAGCCTCATGCCCAGACACCGCTTCCTCAGATGATGGCTTGCTATATGAATGTTATCAAAACCTTCATATTTTGTGTTGGTCCATTTCAACTCCTCTCCTACCCTGCTGTCAAGGTACATTGTGTGTTTGTTCTTCTTAATTTCCTTTTAATTCTTTTCCTGTTTATTTTTTTTAATTTTGTACTCGATTTTGGGTACAACACTTGGAGAAATGGTAAGTCCGTACTGTCTATTCAATATGAGAGGTTGGACATTCAAATAACGCTCATATGATATTTGGTTGAATGTAATGTAATGTAATTATAATTGCGTAACTTGTGTTAATTATAATTACAAGATATTTAGAATTTGTAATACTTTTTTACAATCAAATAAGATGATAAAAATATAATTACAAGCTTAATTGGCATGAGTTTTATCTTCCAATTGATCATGAAAGATCTGAAATCAAACCTCACTGACCAGATGTAGAATATATTCATTGGACAGTCTAGATAAGAATTCACGATACTTAATGATCCTAAATATTAATATTGTTCTAAGTTGAGGAAGCTTCCTTGAATTTTAGGACATTACAATCCATAACCAATTCTAGCATAAATGATTTGGTGTTGCCCCTTCGTGAACAACAACTCCTAAGATCAAACTAATTCATTGCATTTGCATGGCATGACAGTTCATTGGAATAAGGACAGGATTGCCATTGCCATCCGTGTGGGAAGTGTCGGTCCAACTAGCAATTTACTTCATCATTGAAGACTACACAAACTACTGGATCCACAGGTGGTTGCATTGCAAATGGGGGTACGAGAACATCCACCGGGTGCACCACGAATACACCGCGCCCATGGGGTTCACGTCCCCCTACGCCCACTGGGCCGAGGTCTTGATCCTAGGGTTCCCTGCGTTCTTGGGTCCAGCTATAGTCCCGGGTCACATGGTCACGTTTTGGTTGTGGTTCGTTCTCAGAAACATTGAGGCCATTGAAACTCATTGCGGGTATGCATCTTAAACCCTCTTCTCTATTTTTAGGATGATACGATTAAGATGATCAGGTTTATATGTCAAATGATGCGGCTCTCCCCCCCCCCGTCCTTATTGTCTTTCAAAAACAGTAACTAAATAATATCCTCTTACCCATATGATTTTTAATATTATATTTGTAGTTGATATTTACCTATAAAATTTTTGATATCGTATTTTATTTTGATCACATAAATTTAACACATGCACATAGTTTAGACATAGTTGATATTTCCTATAAAAGTAAGTCTCACGTGAATAATGCTTGTGATGAAGGCCCCGTTTGGGAATAGGTTTCACAACTAAATGATTTGGGCCTGTCCCCATTGTAGTTTGTATGCCCATGCCGTGTCTAACAAGTCAGGGTTTTCAAGAGAGTGATTGCTAATACGACTAAAAGATTTAGCAACAAAAAAACAATTAAAAGTTTAACTGCCAAAAATTATATAACTACAAGACTTGTATCTTTTCTTGCGCTCCCTTTCTAACTGTATCAAGTTGCTTAAGGTTTTTGTTTTTTGATTGAGTTGATACATCACTTTCAATTACTTTTCATCGATGGAAAAATATTACTATGAATATATACGGGTGCAATTGTGCTAACTACTTTGATTGGAAAATTCTTTGAAAATTAACTTGTTATATGTCAGATAAAACCCAACCAAATAATCCCTCTAAGTCAACATTTATCGACATCAGAATATACACTTTTTTATGAACCTGGCAAAAAGTACAATCATTTCGACAAGAAAAAAAAAAAGAAAAAAATGCCCGGTGCTTGGTTGAACTATCTTTTTGTTGTCCATTTTGTTTATTTTGTGGCATTTTTTGATGGTCGCTCTTGAATTATAGGTATGACTTCCCTTGGACCCCAACGAAGTACATCCCATTTTATGGAGGAGCTGAGTACCACGATTACCATCATTTTGTTGGAGGCCAAAGCCAAAGCAACTTTGCCTCAGTCTTCACCTATTGTGACTACATTTATGGAACCGATAAGGTGATTAATTAACCTCTCGCTCATTTTCACTACTTTATTTTTGCCAATTTTTATATGAGACAAGCACTAATTTTACGTATTGTTTATTTGTTTCATAAGGTTAATATTTATTTTATTGGCCCTTTTTTTACTACACATGTATTTCTATTTCATATTTTATAGTTTTTAAGTGAGGAAATATCATCTAAAAAAGTATATGTTTTCTTTTGTAATCAGGGCTACCGTTATCAGAAGAAGCTCCTCGCGAAGGTACTAATTAATGAACTTTACTCCTTGTATGGCAAATAATGTCTGATTTATGAATGAAGATAGTTGATTATGTTTTCTTTAATTTGCTGGTTTTGTGCAGTTGAAAGGAGATCAAGCAAGAGTGGCAAAGAAATCTGATTAGAGATTTCATGGCATTTTTTCGACGCGTTTATTATGATTCATGAATAAAATTTACCTTGGTGTATTTGGGTAAAATCTGAGAGCTACGGTCAAGAAATATTGTAGTAACATGTAATCAATTTGAGTTAGTAATAAATTTATCCTTAGTCCCTATTTTCCGAACCCCTCCCCCCCGACCCCACCCCACCCTAGGGATGGGCGTTGGGAGGGTATGGGTAGGCTATGCTCATATCCACATTTTACCCAAAAATATTATTACCTAACTCATACCCAACCCATAACTCTTGCTGTTTATGTGGGTACTACCCATATTTTTTTTTTAAAACAATCGTAAATAAAATTATAAGGATGTTAAGCGCCTTTTCTCACAAGAATACGCCCAACTACATCACCTGCTAAAATAGCCTTAAGCGAAGGAGAAAAATAAATATCTGAAGAGAAGGACGCTGTAACTGAGTGTCCAAATTTAAAAAGCCAATCTACTGTCATGTTTGCTTCCTTGAAAACGTGATTGATAAGTAAACGGATACCTTGAGAATGCCATATATGTATGTCTTCAATAATATGCGAAATTGTCCAAGAAACTTGAATCTTTCCTTGCAGTGCTTGAATCACTGTTTTATTATCACCTTCAATAACTATACACTTGAACACGGCCGGAATTGCTAATCGTAGTCCGTCATATAATGCTCTTGCTTCTGCAACTAAAATAGATGTAGCACCGTAGTAGTTGGCTCCTACCTTAACAAGTTTGCCCGTCCAAGCACGGATGATGAAGCCTCCTGCTGCTGATGAGTTGATGACGGACCCATCAAAATTGAGTTTGACAAAATCCGGTGATAGGGGATGCCACCTCACTAAATGAATTGAGGGGGCAGGGGAAGAAGAAGGTCCCCTAAAATAATGATCAACCGAAATACAAGTTCGGATTCGCCATTCTGCGTGGGTAATATTTACACGCGTACTATCCATATGGGTCATTATCATTGGGTATCCATGGGTTTGTATATTTACAACCCAATATCATAACTACAAATAAGGAATATACGATATAGTCCGTCGAAAGTTAGGAGAAAAATTCAACTTTAACGGTTCGAATCAAGATTTGAATATCTGATAGGAAATATTAAAAGTAGTTCAAATCTAAATTTTGAGTTCTGAATTCTTTCATTTCATTAACATTTATTTCTATTACGACAATTCAGTTAGCATTTTTCGCCACTAAAATAATTTAGTTGACATTTTTAGTAATTAAAACAATTTCAATGGTTTGGATTGAAACTTGATCATCTAGTGGGAAAGATTAAAAGAAACACAAATATGAATTTTGAGCTTCAAATACTTTCATTTGATTAACATTGATCCCCACTACGATAATTGTCGTAAATGTCAATTGAATTGTCGTGTGGGAGAAAAATATTGACCAAACAAAAGAACGTTAAGTTCAAATTTTGGAATTGAACTTGTTTTAATTTTTTCCCATCTGATAGTCATATTTCAATCTAAGACGTTGAAATTGTTTTATTGGCCAAAAATCTCAACTAAATTGTCTAAGTGGAGAAAAATATTGACTGAGTTATCGTAGCGGAGATAAATGTTGACCAAATGAAAGAATATTGACCTCAAATTTTGAATTTGACCTTCTTTTAATCTTTCGAATCATATAGCCAAGTTTTGATTGAACTGTTGAAGTATGTTGAATTTTGCTCTTAAATTTCGAGTGGCATTATCATCTAGAAAGAGATTAAAAAAGTGATTCATCGTAATTTTAATTATTATACAATGATATTATTGTCCTTTTAGTCATCATTATTGGAAATGTGGATACCCTACTATCCATCAAATACCCACCTCAACTGTGGATAATTATCCATGCCATACCTATTGTCCATTATTAATGGGTATTGCCGACTCAATTTGAAAGTTAATTTTAAAAATGGAGGGCAAAGGAGAGGAGGAGAGCAACCACTTTCCAGAAGAGGCCGACCAGCTATCTCAATCCAAGAAAAAGATGAAATGCTCAAATAGTGAAGGAGGTGTGGATGACGTCGAAAAAGAAAAAGACATAGACGACGAAGAAATTGAAGACTCTTTCCCGGAGAATCCAATCGCAAATAGTGGAAGTCCTAGTCATAGTCTTCTAGAGGGAGGGCACCCTCGAGCACAAGGAGGATTGTCATACAGAGATACGTTTCAAAGAAACAACCCGGAATTGTCGTTCAACGTGATTCAGAATGCTATATGGGATGATACATTTCACGGTGAGGAATCGGGGGATAACGAACCGCCAGAAAAAGATGACCCAACATGTCCCACCATCACTTTGACGGTCATGGAGAAAAGGAAACTAAGAAACTCCTGGAGAAATGCAATTATCATTAAAATGTTCGATAAAGGCATTGGCTATCTACAGTTGAAGCGAAGATTGAAATCTAAGTGGGCACTACGAGGAGATTTTTCCCTCATTGATAGTGGGTGCGATTATTATGTCACAAGATTTAGAAATCCAGAAGACTATGTCCATTTTATGACACGAGGACCATGGACGCTGGGGGATAACTATCTAGTTATCAGAGAATGGGTACCGAACTTCATGCCGAAGGAAGAGAATATTACTAAGCTCACAGCATGGGTTCGCATACCACATCTGAGTGTGGAGTATTTTAATAAAAGTTTTCTACTAAGGAAAATCGGTGGCAAAATCCAAAAAATCATAAGAGTGGACGATACCACAGCCAATATGGAAAGAGGCCAATACATCAGAATGAGCCTAGAAGTGGTTTTGTCAAAGCCACTTTAATCGAAATTTTGATTGAATGGCTGAATATGGAGAATCCAATATGAGGGTCTCCGTACGATCTGTTTTAAGTGTGGCAAATAGGGCCATAAGGAAGAAAATTGTCCTACGCACTCGAACATCCAAGAACAAAGAGCCGAAGGAACAAACGAAGTTAGTGTCCAAAGCAGCAATGACGAACTGTCAAAGAAACTAGAAGAGGAAGCTACCTATGGCAGCTAGATGATGGTGAAGAAACCAACATGAAGAAGGAATGCTCGATCACATAACCAAATCGGGATGCAAAACCTGGTTCAACCATACTTGCAACGGTCTGAGCACAGTAACAGGCAAGCAAGAAACATTGTTGTGCATGACAAGGAAACTAGCACCAATCCAAATCCTAATACTGGGATGGGAAGCAGTGTTGGAATAATGAGAATAACAATGGATGGAATATGGACAGAATAAACTGAGTCATGGATAAACCACTGCCTTGAAAGCAATTACGGCTCGACTACGGTGCAAATCGATACAGCCGGTTGCTCCCCAAGGTTAACTCAGTACTCTTGAACGCATGCACTTCGCGGCTAAGAGTTTGCAATATGCAGTACGTAACCCAGAATGCAGAGAAGAAGAAGAAGAAGAAGAGAGGAGAGAAATGTGAGAGCTGATGTATAGAACCCTGTTGCTAAGGCCTCTATTTATAGGGGGAAAATGGCAGTTACAGAGCCACTAAAAAGGCGTAAGATAAGGCCAAAAATCTAGCCATTAAGAACATAAAATGAGGCAGAAGATCTGACAGCATTCAAGTTGAGGAGGAAAATCAGGAAGACTGTAACAGTAGGGAACGATTCACGGAGGATTTAGCGCAATCTGTTACGAAAATGTTTAAGCAGATATCTCCCAAAAAGTTAGAATAGGCCTATAACCCACAACCCGCGGCCCGCGCCGCGCCCAGCCCAGACCAGACGGGCGAGCAGCGGCGGCGCGTGCACGCGTATGGTGGCCTTAGACACCCTCAACCCCATAAAGCCTGGTCTCAAGTTATTCAACATGGGCAAGGAGAATGGGATATATAAACACCTCATATCACCACCCAAAAGTTCCATGTGGGACTGATGTGAAAGAGAGAGAGGGGAAGAAAAGTTTATCTTGTTGCCATTACTCTAATAGTCCCCCACTAATGGCATACAAGGCAAAATGATTTAGGAAAGGCATTCTGGGCAAAAGTGGGTCAGATACTTAAGCATTAATATCTTTCAATTTGAATTGACATATTAGTGATGTGAGGTAACAACCAATAGTCTAACTAGTGAACTAATTCTTGAACTAGAAAGACCTCGATTGAGACCCCCACAATACATATCAACCCTCAAGATACTGCATACTCCGCGATAGACACACTGGTGCTTTTATGGCCATGCGCACACCTTGGGTCTTATAAGTGCTCTAGAGAGGCAGCCTAGGTCTCTCATAGAAGGTGGCCAAACCTTCACACTTACGTAGGTAATTTCATCAAGTCTATCTCAACATAGACCACCATGACTATGGCTATGGACTTATTAAGAGCATAATATAGCTCATCCTCACAATCATCAAACGGTGAATTCATCAAGTGCTTCTCACTAGCACCCCCACAATGGGTATGAATCCATTAAGAGCGTAAGCTCATCCATTAAGCACTACCACACGCCTAGTGCTTCTTGAAGATGGTTTCGTTTGACCATTAGTGAGTATCCACCATACCACTTCAAGCCATAGGCTTAAGTTCCATCCCCCCTCGACGTTTCCAGCACCACTCATCTTGTCAACCCTTTAGTAAGAGGATCCGCCAGATTCTTCTCGGATCTCACATACTATAGGGATATGACACCATGTTTCAACAATTGTTTCACCGCACTGTGTCTGATACGGATGTGTCTCCTCTTTCTATTATAGACACTGTTGTGCGCCACTCCTATTGCTGTCTGCGAGTCACAATGTAGGGAAATAGGTGTTTCCGGTTTTTCCCAGAGTGGCACGTCTGCTAGTAGACCTTTGAGCCATTCTACTTCCTGACCTGCCAACTCAAGAGCAATAAATTCAGATTTTATGGTAAAGCGGGCTATACAAGTTTGTTTGGCAGACTTCCACGAAATAGCCCCTCCACCTAGAGTAAATACATAACCGCTAATAGAACTAACTTCATCGTTATCAGAAACCCAATTTGCATCACAATATCCTTCTAATACAGCAGGAAATTTGTTAAAGTGCAAGCACCAATCAATAGTACCTCTAAGATACTTAAGCAAACGAAGAAGTGCATTCCAGTGTTCTTGGCTAGGGCTATGCGCATAGCGACTTAACCTACTGATGGCATAGGCAATATCAGGACGAGTAAAGTTCATGAGAAACATTACACTTCCTATGATTTTAGCATACTCAGTTTGAGACACACTAGGTCCTTTGTTCTTTTTCAAATGTATGCCAGGATCATAAGAGGTTCTCGCAGGTGTTACATCAAAACAGTCAAATTTCTTTAACACCTTTCCAATGTAATGTGACTGGCATAATGAAAAACCAGTGTTGGTTTTCTGAATCTTAATCCCTAAGATTACATCTGCTTCTCCCATGTCTTTCATTTCAAAAAGAGAAGACAATAGCTTTTTAGTCTCATTAACAACAAGCAGTTTCGTGCCAAAGATTAGCATATCATCAACATAGAGACATATAAGTACACAATCTGATCCAATCAATTTTGAGTATACACATGAATCAGACAAATTCACAACAAAGCCATTTTGCACTAAAGAGCTATCAAACTTTTTGTACCACTGTTTGGGAGCCTGCTTTAGACCGTAAAGAGACTTTCTCAGTCTACACACTTTGTCCTCCTAACCAGGTACCTCACAACCTTTCGGTTAGGTCATATAAATCTCTTGCTCCAAGTCACCATTAAGAAACACTGTTTTGATATCCATTTGATGTACAACAAGATCAAAAATTGCAGCTAAAGCGATTAAAGATCTAATGGTGGCTATTTTGGTCACAGGAGAGTAGGTGTCAAAATAATCTATACCCTTTTTTTGATCAAAGCCCCTAATAACCAATCTGGCCTTATATTTATCAATTGAACCATCAAACCTCAACTTCTTTTTGAAGATCCACTTACTGCTAATAGGTCTATAACCCTTAGGTAAGTCAGTCAATTCCCATATTTTGTTTGACTCGATAGAATCTATTTCACTTTTAATAGTTTCTCTCCAGAAGGTAGCATCTATAGACCTTACAGCCTCTTGATAGGTTTTGGGATCTTCCTTAATCAAGAAAATGGACACCAATTCTTTAGTTATGACATCTATGTCCAAGTTGTTTAAGGTTTCTACTAGGAATGCAGTGACAAAGTCGGGCCCAAAATTAGTTTCAGTTCTAAGTCTCTTGCTGCTTCTAAGTTCAGTCGCTATGACTCTATCATCAGAAGTAGAAGTAGGCAAGTTCACATTTTTAGGCACAAAATCAGATACCACATTAGGCGCTTTCTTTTTCAAAGGGAAAACATGCTCAAAGAATTCTGCATCTCTATATTCAGAAATAGAATAATCACTTAATGACATGAACCTATAAGCAGCACTGTTTGCAGCATAGCCATTAAAGACAACATCAAAGGTCTTAGGGCCTATGTTGGTACGTTTATGACTAGATAAGGCAACCTTAGCCAGACACCCCCACACTTTCAAATATTTCAAATTGGGAGCATACCCTTTCCATAATTCATATGGGGTTTGATCTAACTTTTTGTGAGGAACTCTATTTAGGATAAAGCAAGCAGTTAATACAGCCTCCCCCCATATATTATCAGGCAACCCAAAGCTAATAAGTATAGCATTCATCATTTCTTTAAGGGTACGGTTTTTCCATTCAGCTATACTATTTTGTTGGGGGGTATAAGAGGCACTAGTCTCATGTATAATACCATTTTTCTCACAAAAAATAGTTAGGGAGTTGGTATCATATTCCCCACCTCTGTCAAACCTAAGTCTCTTTATTTTTCGGTCTAATTGATTTTCCACTTCTGCTTTGTATTTCGGAAGCATTTCCTCAGCCGCATCTTTAGACTTAAGGAGGTAAACTTTGGTATATCTAGAGTAGTCATCTACAAAGATAATATACCATTTCTTTCCTCCCTTACTTACTGTGTTCTTAAAGTCTGCTAAGTTGGAATGTACAAGTTCAAGCAACTCAGTCTTTGTAGTTGTTATGGACTTGAATGTTTTTTTAGTAAATTTTACTTCAACACAAATGTCACATTTCAAACATTTTTCTGTGATGTTGTTAGGAATTAACCTCATGTTCCTTAGCTTATTTATCGAAGCATAATTAACATGACCAAGTCTACCATGCCACAAGTCCACAGACTCAGCAATATAGACAGAAGAAGCATTTTCATTAACAATATCAGAAACAACATTCAGAACAAAGAGCCCCTACTACGATACCCCTTCCCAACAAAAACCCCATTGCGAAGTATAATAATTTTTCTCGCTTTTTGGTTCACCTCAAAACCAGCAATGTCAAGAAGACTGCTAGAAACTAAGTTTCTATGAAGGAAAGGTACATACAACACATTGTTTAAGCATAGAGATTTTCCAGAAGTAAATTTAAGGAGTACTTTCCCTTTACCCATGACTCTATCGGTGCCTGCATTGCCCATGTAGACATGTTCGCCATCAGGTGTATCTTCGAAGTCATGCATCAGATCCTTGTTGGTGCAAAAATGTCTTGTTGCTCCAGTATCCAAAATCCACTCCGTGGAATTCGACACCAGGTTGACCTCCAGTGTTACTGCACAGAAGATCTCAGTATCTTCAGTCAGATTGGCTTGCACAGCAATTTATCCGGTAGGCTTCTGGTTTGTGTGACTGGCTCCTCCTTTGCGAAGGTTGCACTGATATGCTTTGTGGCCTGGTTTGCCACAAACGTAACAGACAATCTTCTGCTTTTGAATCTTATTGTTTGTCTTTTTCAACTGACTTTGAGGTTTGAATTGCTTCTGATCCCTTTAATTTTTCCTTTGAATCTGTCTCTGTTTAAAGGCACAGAAGATTCAAGAAGGTTAGCTTTAGATGAATTCAGGGACAGGGAAGATATCTTATCTTTTAGTCGATTCGCCTCTTCAGTCCTTATATGACTGATCAGTTCTTGTAAGGTCAGGTCCTTCCTTTTGTGCTTTAGGTGATTTCTGTAGTCACTCCAAGATGACGGAAATTTCTCGATCAGCACATTTGCTTGTAGAATATCGCACATCTTCATGCCTTTGTTCAGCACCTCAGCACATAGGTTCTCGTAGGCATGAACTTGATCCATAATCAGTTTGTTATCTATGATCTGGAACTGCAGCCATTCACCAACGACGTATTTCCTCTTTTCATTATCATCTGAACCATATTTCGCCTCCAATTTGGTCCATATTATCTTTGCAGATTTAAAGTTGACAAATAGATCAAACAAAGGGTTTGACATGTTGTTCAGCAAGTAGTTTCAAGCCAGTTTATTGTCCTTTTCCCGTTTCTTTTTAGCAGCCTCATCTAGTGGAATGACAGGCGTCTTTGGGGAAGTAGGAGTGGAGAGAGAGCTCTCAGTATTAGTAAACTGAGAAGTGTTGTCTTCGTCAAGGTGTTCTGAGGACAGAACATAATCAATCTCGAGTTGTTCAAAGCATAGGAGTAGTTTCTGGGACTAACGTTTGTAGTTAGTTCCATCGAGAGGCTCGATTTTGTAGAGTTCAGGGAGATTTTTCGGGAATTATGCAGCTATTGCAGAATAATTGCTTTCAAATTATTGGAATAATGAGATTAACAATGGCTGGAATATGGATAGAATAAACTGAGTCGTGGATAAACCACTGCCTTGAAAGCAATTACGGCTCGACTACAGTGCAAATCGATACAGCCGGTTACTCCCCAAGTTTAACTCAGTACTCTTGAACGCGTGCACTTCGCGGCCAAGAGTTTGGAGTATGCAGTACGTAACCCAGAATGCAGAGAAGGAGAAGAAGAGAGGAGAGAAATGTGAGAGCTGGTGTATAGAACCCTACTGCTAAGGCCTCTATTTATAGGGGAAAAATGGCAGTTACAGAGCCATTAAAAAGGCATAAGATGAGGCCAAAAATCTGGCCATTAAGAACATAGAATGAGGCAGAAGATCTGGCAGCATTCAAGTTGAGGAGGAAAATCAGGAAGACTGTAACGGTAGGGAACGATTCACGGAGGATTTAGCGCAATCTATCACGAAAATATTTAAGGCCCGGCCCAAATGGGCGGGCGGCGGCGGCGCGCGCGTGTGATGGCCTTAGACACCCTCAACCTCATAAAGCCTGGTCTCAAGGTATTCAACATGGGCAAGGAGAATGGGATATATAAACCCCTCATATCACCACCCAAAAGTTCCATGTGGGACAAGTGTGAAAGAGAGAGGAGAAGAAAAGTTTATCTTGTTGCCATTACTCTAACAAGCAGCATGAATAGCAGAGCAAATCAAGGATCCAGATTTCGTGCCCTATCTGAGCTAGACCTCAATGTCCATATTGGAGAAGAAGATATGGAGGAAGATTACATTAACATAAATATCGAGAATATCTCGGTCAATGGAGACCAGAATAAGAAAAATCTTCCAAGGGAGGATCAAGTGAGTGAAGTGCTACAAGAAATGTGCAACCTACACGCCCCTCGAGCCCCAACAAGCTCGAATACCCAACAACGAAGAGGCCCAGCCCAAATGGAATGCACAAACACCAGCCACCACAGCATGCTACCTCAACTAGGACACCTACACAAGCACGAAGCAACCCCCCTTCCTAAGCCAACCAAAGCGTAAGACGGAGCCCACACTCAGCGCCCCAACAAAATCAAGCCCAAAACAATCAACGAGCTGAGATACGGCCAGAGCATAACACACGAGGGAGAGGGATGACAGATGGGACACAATCAAGTTGCCTAATACACGATTAAGGGCCCACACGAGAGACCCGCTGGATAGCAACATAGGGCCTCCCCCGCCAGAATTAGTGGGCACACACATAGAACTCCTTGAGACCCGAGTAGAGGAGCATGGTGCATCTAGATCCATGGACCCTAATGCGCCCACTGTTGTGATTGGATCCCAAATGACTAGCTTGCCTGACGAGCTCTTGGGCCGAAGGGCTTGAATATCTCTGCTATTTAATTCTTTGCCCATGAATCAAAATATGCAGGAAAATGTATAAGCAATGTTGGGTGCCAGAATCGCCAAGATGGTGTCAAAATCTTAGTGCGGAATGTCCGTGGCACCGGAAGTCAACTTATGGGAGCACATCCGTATGCAACCGCCGCACATTCTAGCATTATTGGAGACGCATATTAGTGGAATCAGGGCCGATGAGGTCTGTAACAGAATTGGTTACCATGAGAGCTACCGAGTGGAAGCCCAAGGATTCCAAGGCGGTATTTGGATGCTATGGGACACAAATGAAATTAGTCTCAACTTGGTATCCGCACACCAACAATTTATCACCATGGAAATTAGACAGAGGGATACTCGAACGTGGCTTTCACAGCAGTATATGGGAGCCCTGCGCAGCAACATCGAGAGGAGCTGTGGACGGAACTGGGTACCTTTGCAGATCAAGTAAACATCCCCTGGCTGCTTGCTCGGGATTTCAACGAAACTCGTTCGCTCAAGTAACGTGACCATGTAGAGAGGACATGCTTCGAAGATGTGCTAGGTTTGCCAATGGGATAGAAGACAATGGCTTAATAGATATGGGATACTTGGGCCCGCGCTTTACATGGACAAAGGGAAACAGTTGTGAGACACGGAAGAGTGCACGGCTAGACTGGGCCTTATGTAATAAGAACTAGAGGTCTCGTTACCAGGAAGGGGCAGTCAAGCACTTAATCCAAAGCTACTCTTCTCGTAAGCTCGAATGATGGTAACAGGGCCTCGGGAACCACAAAACCATCTCGTTTTCAAGGACTACTCACAACAAATTTTAGGAATACTTAAAACTACACTGGAGGAGCGAATTACCTCTAATGTCAGCGCTAAGTTACCTAATGCAGGATCTGGTGAAAAGGAACACAGAAATCTTTGCAAATCTGTTTCGAACAAAACGAAAAACTTGGGCTCGACTAGAAGGTGTCCAACAACAATTAGCCTAAGGAGGACCGAGATACCTTTTGAAGCTAGAAGGGAAACTAAGGCGGGAACTTGATGACATCCTGAATCAAATCGAGATCATGTGGTTTCAGAAATCAAGAATGGATGCGATACGGAATGGGGACCGCAACACTAGGTATTTTCACCTGAGCACCATTATTAGAAGGAGGCGGAACCGAATTGAGTCTCTGCAAAATGAAGACGGATAATGGATTACTGATCCAAACCTGGTGCGGAAGTTAGTAATGGATTTTTTTGCTAGACTATATACAGAATCGGGTCCTGAAGGAAACGCTGGGACTCTTCTACGTGGTCGCTTCCCTACGATAAGTCTAGAGGCTTATATGCAACTAGTAGAGCCATTTACCGCCGAAGAGATATAAGTTGCTGTATCCTCCATGGGTCCGTTCAAGGCCCCGGGACTGGATGGATTCTAGGCACTGTTTTACCAAAGATATTGGGACCTCGTTGGAGACAACGTATGCGCCATGGTTTTGAAGGTCCTGCAGGGTCAACAATTACCAGAGAAACTTAACAACACATACCTGGCACTTATCCCAAAAACGGACAACCGACAATCACCTTCTCAGTTTTGGCCGATGAGCCTTTGTAATGTTGCCTATAAAGTTATAACAAAGACCATTGTGCGACGGCTCAAACGAGTAGTACCTGACCTCATTGCCCCCACACAGGTCAGATTTGTGCCAAGCAGGATGATAGGCGACAATATTGTTATTATGCAGGAACTCCTTCATACTATGAGGAAGGTGAAAGGAAAAAAGCCTAGATAGCCATAAAAATAGATTTGGAAAAGGCTTATGATCGTTTAAACGGGCATTTCATACGTGATACGTTGAGAGAGATGCACCTACTGCAGCACTTGGCTGAGATCATAACGACGCGTATTTCCACATGCTCAATGTCAGTCTTGTGGAATGGTGAGCCCATGGAAGAATTTTACCCGACTCGAGGTATTCGACCCGGCGATCCGCTATCGCCTTATATATTTGTCGCCTGCATTGAGAGGTTGACACACCTAATTGAGGAGGCTATATTCATGAATCAATTTAAGCCAATTCAAGCAAGTCGAGGGGGGCCACAAATTTTTGGCTTGTTAAATTTCTAGGATGTTATTTGCCGACGACCTTATCCTGTCTGCTGAAGCGTCAACTGACCAAAAGCATGTGCCATGTGGTGATGAACTTTCTCAATCAATTCTGTACTGCTTCGGGACACAAAGTAAATGAGGCTAAATGGAAGGTTTATTTTTCCCCAAACATTCAGGAGCACAAAGCGGTAGATATATGTGCTATTTTGGGGATGAATGATCCTGATGACCTGGGCAAATACCTTGGAGTACCCACCATCAGTGGCCAAGTAACCAAGCACACATACAAACAAGTAGTGGAAAGGGTGGAAAGATGACTTGCAGGGTGGAAAACGAAATGCCTGTCACAAGCGGGACGGGTCACTGTCATCCAATCAACCCTAGCAGCGATGCCCTCATACACAATGCAAACGGCCAGGTTGCCAGGAGCAACATGTGATGAGCTAGATAGGAAAACGAGGAGGTTCCTGGTGGGGGGACAACTATGGAGCGAAAAACACATTTAGTATCATACAACATTGTAACAAGACCAAAATAGGAAGGAGGACTAGGAATAAGAGCAATGCGGCAAGTAAATTCAGCTTTCCTAGTCAAATTGGGATGGAGAATGATGAACGAACAGGAATCGTTATGGGCTCACGTGATCAAACACAAGTACTGTCGAGAAGGGGTAGATCTCCGCAAAGTATCCACAAGAGCAAATACTTCGTCCACTTGGAAGAGAATACGGGAAAACTGGGAGATGCTGAAGAAGGGAATTAGGCATGTAATTGCAAGCCAGAGAACATTGTTTTGGAGACATGTGTGGGTGGGAGAGCAACCGCTCTTGCTTGCTGCGATAAGAGTGTTCCTCACCATATGCAAGATGAGCTAATAGCTGAATATTGGGATGAACAGAGAGGATGGAAGTAGGACAAAATTTCAGAGTACCTGCACGGAGAAATTCTCAAACAGATAGCCTCATATGAACTATTTCCAGAAGATGATGGTGATGAACTGTGTTGGAAAGACGACAGAGCTGGGGAGTGCAAGACTAAGTCAGTAATACGCCTAATTAGGAATGAGCCCACACTTGAAAGGGGGGCATCTTGGAAGTGGATTTGGAGAATTAATGTGCCACTGGGGTGCAAGATTTCCTTTGGCTTACATTATCGGACAAATTGCTCACAAATGCGAATAGAGAAAAATAGGCCTAACCAACAACCCGCTATGTCCCCTATGTGAAATGGAGTATGAAACCACTGAACACGTGCTGCGCACTTGCCCGGAAGCTGTGACTGTTTGGCAATGGTTCCATAGTAAAGGCATGGGAAAGTTTGACAGTCGGTTAGCTTTTCATGAATGGGTCAAGCAGAACATACTCAGCAAGGAACTCTGGGATGACTGGGACGTGAAATTTGTGGTCACCATGTGGCACGTCTGGAAGTGGAGAAACATTGCATGCTTCAATCGGGCGAATAGCATACCCAATGATAAGCCCAAATTCTCATTGGAATGATTCTGTGAGATACCTATTGCATTAACTGTGGAGGATCTGCTTGAAAGGCAGAAAATAAAGGATGGGCCCAAGTGCATGTGGGCTAGGAAGGCCCACAAGAGGGCTGGATAGCCTTGAACACGGATGGCACTTCCCGGGGAAATCCAGGGCCAGCGGGAGGAGGAGTGCTGGTGGGACATCAAGGAGAATGGCTCTGTGGCCTTGTTGAAGGAATGGGTCATTGTACATCAATGAAAGCTGAGAACAAAGCGGTTTATAAGGGGCTCCAACTGGCCAGGGGCATGAACATCTCCAAACTATGGGTTCAACTTGACTCTGTAATGGGGGTCGGAATGCTAAAGGGTAAGCTAGCATGGACTATGGAACATGAACCATTGCTAACAAGATGTGCTCACATTATTAAATCTCAAGAGTGGGAGGTCAAAATTACTCATTGCTACTGAGAGGCTAATCAAGTGCCAGATAAGAGAGCTAACATGGGGGTCGAACTAGGATCGAACTGTATTATTTATCACTCTCCCCCGCGTGAGGTTCGAGATACCTTGTTTGCAGACAATGTACGGGCATCTTGGCCCAGATCAATTTGAAATTAATAAAATTTCCATAGGGGCGTAACCACTCTTTTGCACCCCCAAAAAAAAAAAAAGACTCAATTTGAACAGGTAAGGGAGGGTACCAATCTAATGGGTACAAATTCCCACCCCAAAAAAAAAAAAAAAAAAAAAAAACATGTAATCAGCTTGAGTCATGGGGAGAGTGTCTCAGACTCTCAGTTAAACTACCTCTAAGGTTTGGAGTCTAGAGGTAAAGATTTCTAAATAAGTGACTCAATTTAAATTTTAGCCTGTTATGTCCGTACCTTATTTCACTCTCCTTCTAATTAATCATATTAGTCACTACTACCAAAAAAGTCATAATAAAGGCAAAAATAATTGGTAGCTCAATTGTTTTTCATAAGTAAAATTTAGCTAGTATTTCTTCTTATCATTGAAATAAGTTTCAAAAAGTTAGTTAAACAATATTATAACAAGGCTAAAAAATTAAAGTGTAAAATTAGCTCTCTAGCAAAAGAAGACTAACATTCTGTTCGGATATTAGAGGGGGAGGGGAGGGGAGGTCAATGAAGGGGAGGGAAATGGAAGGGAGGGGAAGGGAGGAGAGGAAAAAGATATTTACCTTGTTTGGATTTGAAGTAGAGGAAAAGGAAGGTTAACTATATGTATTATATTTGAATTAGAAAAGGGAGGGGATGAAAGGGGAAGGGGAAAGGAAAATTAATATTATTTGTAAAGTATTATAATCAAAATTTTTATAATAATTTCCCTCCCCTCCATTCACCCTCAATTTGGGGGGGGAATAAAAAATAAATTATAGGAGTTAATGAAGGTGAAAGGTTCCCCCTCTTTTCTCTTATCCATTTTTTCCCAAACAAGAAAAAAAGGGGTTAATTAACCTCCCTTTCCCTCCCTTCCCCTGCTCTAATCCCCATCCGAACACAGTGTAAACTTGCTTGGACTCCGCTTTCAAAGACAACCTCTCATTTTCTCTAAATTGCTAAGCCAATGGATATATCTACCATTAGCTTTTTTCAGAAAAAGGACTTATTTTGATGTTTTACATTTACTTTTGTTGTGCGATATTCATTGTAGATGTTGTATAATTTTTCATAAATGAATTATTCTTTTGTGTGTGTGTGTGTGTGTGTGTGTATATATATATAGGTATAGTCTTTTGTATTTATTACAAATAAACGAATAGAAAACCCTCTGTGTGCTTCACTGAAGGCACGTGAGTTTGAATTGCAATCAATTAAGTCGGTTTAATTTGATGTGATGATTAGGAGTGTGCAAACGGTTAACCAATACAAAAAATTTTTGGCTTTTAGCGTTAGAATTACTAGGTTGTCCTGCACAATTCTGAATTATTTTGCAAACTTCTCTATGTTGTTGGTTTTAATTATTCTTCTTCATCGGTATTTTATGTTATTTGAGAATCGTTGATGTTCATATTTGGTTGATATCATACAGTATATTCAAAAGTTTTTTTAAAAGAGCAATATTATCTTTTAACAAATTTATTGTTATGGGATGAACTTGTTCGGGTATTGTTGATAGATAATTTAATCGATTCTTATAGTGGTTTAACAAGTTTTGCCTAAGACTTTTGGGAGTTAAATCAAAAGATCTTAAATAGTCCCATACTCTTTCTTGCGTGTAGTATTTTAGTTTTGATAAATTAAAACTTTATCCTACTACATAGTTACCATCTTTATCTAACTTAGAATTAGATTGTAACATGTTTTTAAATACATCCATTGTTTAAGAGTGACACTATAGTTGTAATTGCTTTGTTCAAGGTCTAGGCTCTGATACCATTTAGTAGTGAATCGAGTGATTTTTATGAAAAAAGTGGTAAAACTATTTGTTGAATTAATTAGGTGACTCACACAAAAAGATCTTATCAAATTTTAACAATGGTACTCGGACACTAAATTATTAAATAAAAATTTAAACTTAATATCATATAATCCTATTAAAACAAGATTGAATTAAAGAAATTATACCTTTAAAGGTTGGATCTGTCTTACTCCTTTACACTCGTCTTACTCCACCCTGACGCAAGAGTTACCTACTTGTTCAGACCTTCTCCTTCTTCTTGGTAGTACTTTCTCTTTGATCAAAATTGTAATAACAGAATTATAGAAACAAAGTTTTGAGAAAAGATTTCTCTTTTATTTCATTGATAATTGTTCTCCTTTCCCCAAAGGGAAGAAATCAGAACATTTTTTGAGAGATATATTACAGAGGAAAATTTTTTCTTATAAATGCCGATGCCTCTACTGAAATAGGCTAGCTTATTTATAGAGAAAGAGAGTGCGCTATGACATAAGCACTTACATCATAGGGAGTCTCAACAGATAAGATTTCCTAGCTAAAAGATAAGCTTAAAAGATAAGGTTTCACTGTTCTTAATAAGGTTGCTTAATGTTCATTGTCTTGTAGTGTCGGTAGAGATAAGAGTTGATGCCGTGGTTCCTTGTGTCTCACATGATGACTAAGTGAGAAAAATCTACTTTTGTACTTTGTCTTGTTCTACTTTATAAAGTTCAGTAAATTTGGTGCGTACAGCTGGACTGACTAGAAATTTCTTGGGCTCTAGTGCATAACTAAAGTCAAAAAGTTGTTCATCGACTGAGATATTTTCAGCTCCTTCAGTAGTGACTAGAATGAGATTTTTGTCAGAGTAAAGAGTTCCGGCTCCTTTAATCATTAAACGCTCGCTTTGGCATTTGATGGCGAGAGCGCTTGTTGACCATTTATAGTTGATCCATCCTTCGTCAAAATGAGGAGTTTTGTAATGTTTGTTTTTCTCTGCTGCAATGGTAGAGAGTTTTGTAGTTGATCCAGTTCTTGTAACATGGGTGATTTCAACTAAATGAATGGAATGGTAAATAGTGTCTTCATCCTTTCCAGGAGAGATAGTAAAAATGCGAAGACAAATATATCCTTGGCTAAATTGCTTAATAGCATGTTTAAAGTTGGCTGGGAAATTTTGTAGTTCAATGAGACTGAGACTTGAGTAAAGATAATTTAAATAACCATAAGTAAAGAGTTCAAAAATGATATCAACGTTGGCTTTGGTGAAAGTAAGGATTCTGGAAAAAAGAGAATCCCTTGGGTTATAGTAGAGTTCAAATAAACCAGAGATCTTCTGGTAAGCAAACACTGTTGCTTCATAATAGTTCTTGTAAAAAGAGTCCGATAGATCAAGAGTTCGAATGCCAGTATTTTGAATAACTGGTCTTGAAGCTAATAGCTTAGCTTTTAATTGTTGCTTCTCTTTCTCTTCTTCAGAGAGGGGATTTGAAGCATTTCCCTGATTTGGTCAAAAGAAGAGTTCAGAGAGTTCTGATTGGACTTTTGTCAAATCCATCTTTGAAGAGTTCAATTTCAGTTGTTTAATAGTTCGATGGAAATATGTTGTTAGTTCTCGAGCTTTTCCAAGATCAGCTCTGAGATCTATAACAATTTCTTCAATGACTTCTATTTTTTCATTAACAGCTTCACAATATTCATTAACATTTATAAGAATGTCTTCAAAGTTCTGGATTAGTTGGGTGCTGTCCACTTGTTCCATTGGAGCTTTGCCTTTGTCCGTTGAACTCATGTTCTCTTGTTAAATGGTCTGCAATAAAGTTATTCTTCCCTGTAATATGCTCATATGCAGCATTAAACTGAGATAAAAACAGTTGCCATCTATGTAATTTTCTCATATGAGGTCCATTATCTAAGGCTTGTTTTACAAAAGTAGTTGCTACTTGATTATCTGTTAATATTTTAAATGGCTTAGGTAATAAAAAGAGTCTCCATTTAGTAATTCCTCTAATAATCGCTAAGAGTTCTTTTTCCATGGTATTATAATTTTCTTCTCTTTCTGAAAAAGTTCCACTGTGATAACCACAAATTTTATTTAAATCTGTTTTCAAAACTACTGCCTATGTTTTATCAGATGCGTCTGTTTGAAGAATTAAGTTGTTTTCTGGTTCAAGGAGTCTAACACTAGAAAGTTGTTGACATTCCTCTTTTAATTTCCTAACAATTTCTATATGTTTTTCTGTCCAACCAAGAGTATTGTTTTTTCTGAGTAGACTTTGCAAATCTTTTTTCTTTTTCGCTAAGTCTAGTATATAAGAACTAGCATAGTTTAATAGTCCTAAGAAACCTTGAATTTGTTTCTTTGTTCTCAGTTGGTCTGGATACTCCATGATTTTTCGAGAGATATATGGTTGTAGGCTAATTCTGTTTGTTCCAACTTCAAAGCCAAAAAATTCAATTTTTTCTTTCTCAATCACAACTTTTTTCTCACTAAGGCAAATACCTTCTTTAATTGTTGTTTCAAGAAATGTGTTAAGATGATTTCATTGTTCTTCTAATGTGTCTGAACTTATTAAAATCTCATCTACATAAACAACAAGAAAACTGTTGAGATGTTTAAAAGCATTGTCCATTCTTCGTTAAAAAATTCTCGGTGCATTTTTTAGTCCAAAAGGTATAACAATCCATTCATAAAAGCCTTAAGGTGTACTAAAGCATGTGTATTTAATACCTGTTTCTTCCATTTAAATCTGCCAAAAGCCAGATTTGCAATCAAATTTTGAGAAGAATTTTTTGTTTTTTACAAGGTTGATTAATACTTCTTTGTTGGGTAGAAAATAGTTATCTGTTTTTGTAAACTGATTTAATTTTTTATAGTTGATAACCATTCTAGCCTTTCCTCTTCTTCTTTCTGCTTCATTAACTACCATAAAGGCTAGAGAAGAGTATGCTCCATTGGATGGTTTGATTAGTCCTATTTCTAACAATTCTTTTATTTGTATAGAAAATTCTTTGATATCTTCTTCAGAGTATAGCATTGGTTTTTCTTTGATATAAATTTCTTAGGTTAGTTCTATTTTAGCTCAAGGATGTTCGGGTTTCCAGAATTGCAATGGATTTTTAGAACAAATTCTTTTTAGTTTTGCTAAGAGGTCATCTTTCTTAATTATATTAACTGTAAAAATAGGTTTTTGTGCTTGTATTTGAAGTGCGATTTGTTCATAACCATGTCCACTACGCTTCGCGCACACTCTGTATGGGTGTTTTAAAGTTGGGATTTTTAAAGTGTGACCATATTTGGTGGTTAGATATACAGTATAAGGAGTTTGTGTAAACTTGGCGAAATATTTTAGGAAATCATTTCCTAATAAGATATCATAACCAGAGTTATATTATAAAACTATGGGTATAGTGAGGATTTTGTTATCCAAAATAATGAAAACATTGTTCTGAACCAAATCTAAATAGGTAGGGATGAACTCCTTTGATTCTAATTTTACGATCATTTGGGAGTCTATCCCATTTTGGAAGTAAAAAGTTTTGAAAGAAAGTTACTTCAAATCCTGTGTCAATCAAAGCAGTGGTAGTAATGTCCAATTCTTTGACAGTTATATCTATATATGTAAGAATAGGTATCTCAAGTTGCTTCATAGCCATTCAAGAATAATGGTAGTGTGCTGATTCACAAGAGTTATATGAGTAGGGCCCATCTCTTAGTTTGTATATTGGTCAAAGAAATTCATTCCTAAAAGTATATGGTAAAATTCATTTTTGATGGAATGATCAATATAGCAATCAAATTCTAATAGAGTAGAATTAGGAGTTTTCATCATTATTTTAGAGATTTGATTTAGAGTTGCTCTCTAACCATTGTAGGTAACAAAGTTATATTCTGATACTGCTGAGACTACTATAGGTAAAGGTATACAATGACTTTGTGATGCTCCTGTATCTATTAGGATTTTATTAGAGATCCATGTTTGTCCATTAAAATAGTCTAACTTTACTTTGTAAGTGCTAGTATGCTTAGTTGTTATTAATGGAGGTGTAAATCTGGGTATAGTTGCTGTACTATAACTTCATGTTAAGACGTGTTAATTGGCTACGCGTATT
The DNA here is from genome assembly GCA_029747015.1 of Carnegiea gigantea. Taxonomy (NCBI): domain Eukaryota; kingdom Viridiplantae; phylum Streptophyta; class Magnoliopsida; order Caryophyllales; family Cactaceae; genus Carnegiea; species Carnegiea gigantea. The sequence goes on from JAKOGI010000112.1 coordinate 26,308, forward strand.
CCTTTTTCAGTATAAGAAAGTCTAGGTGCTTGATAGCTGGTTGATGCTTCATCTTCTTCAACTAATTAAAAGTCTGTTAATGCAGGTATTTTGGCTTCTTGCATAGGAGGAGAGATAATAGTACTGATGGTTGAAAAGATCAGATCAACAGTTATTTTACCTGTTTGTTTTACATCTTTTATTGGAAAGTTAGTATTAGAAAAAATGTATAAGCCCCTGTAATAAAAGGATAATGTATCATTTCTTGGTTGTAATCCAATGTCTGTTGAGAGTTTAAATTGCAAATTTAAAGTGTCTTCCATATTTTCGCTTTTCAGAGTTACCGAGTAATTTGGATAACATTCAAAAATTAATTTTTTGCAAATTAGATTTCCTTGTAAAGTTCCTAGATGATTGTTTTGGATATTTCGAAATCTTTGATCATGTAAAGATAGAATGATAGGTGAATTAATTCCTTCTTTAAAGCAAGCATTAATTGCAATTTGTATTCCTTGTAGATGGACATACTTAATTAGTTTTCTATCTTTAGTGGGAATTTTTGCTAAAAATTTATCAATTATTTCTTGAGTCATTAATCTTAATCGGATATTTCCTTGTAAATGTTGAACTTTAATTGGTTGTTCTGTAGTATAGAGTTTGAAATACCTTATTAATTTTTGAGTTAGAAAATCATCCAGTTTGTTCATAAAATTTCGAGGGTCCTTTAATGATAAATCGGTTGCTATAGTTTTTTCATAAGGTTTTTGGTTGAAACTTATTATTCTAGTCTAATTTTCATTATTTTCTTATTCTTGTTGTTGCATGATTTCTGTTTCTTCAGTACTCATCTTCAGTATCAGAATAGCTTTCTATTTCTGAAGTACTCATTTTAGTTTCAGAGCTGATAGATTCATAACAACTTGAGATTGCTTCGTGTAAACTAGAGTTTATCGGATAAAGTTCATCTTGAATTTCTTCAAATTCTTCTGAGAAGAGTTTTACTATATTTGCTTTTCTTTTGTTACAATCAATAGATTTGTGTCCTATTTCTCCACAATTTCAACATTGACAAGCAATAGGTTTTTTATTTCTTTTATAATATCTGTTTTGTGGGTTAAAGTTTTCTTGGGTTAAAGTTTTCTTGTGTTAAATTTTCATGTCGAAAATATTTACTACTTTTTTGTGGTTTATTTACTGATTTTTTAATCTTTGCTTTTTTAGTTTTTGTTCTTTTAGATGGAAATTTCTTCTTCTTAGAAATTTTTTTCTTTGGAGTTTTTCTAGGGGTTGTTTTCTTGGTATATTGTTTTGGAGTTGTCTTTCGTTTAGGTCTAAAATTTGGATAGTTTTCACATCCATATTGTCCTAGTTCTCTTACATCTTCACAGCACAGAGTTACTTCTTTTATATATCTTCTTCTACTTTCTTATAAACAAAGTTCCATCATATCTTTGTTTATTAGAGATTGAACTGCAGCTACTGATCTAAATATAGTGGGATTCTTAGCGTACACTTCAAACTTGTCTGAAAAGTATTTATTCCATGGATGAGGAAATTTATTTAATAATAGTTGAATATAGGGTTCTTGATTTTCTGTAGAATCATAAAGTTCATAATAATATTTGTCAAATTCACAAAAGAAACTTTTATAGTTGCATAAGTTACAAATTCTTAAAATAGTTAGTTTGTATAAAGCTTCTTCTCTCCCTTCTAGTCTATTTAATTCTGGATTTTCAATAAATTCATATCCTTGAAATTGTCCTATTAAATTTTTTCAAAGGTCCATACACCATGTTCAATGGATGTTCTAAGATTTCTTTTTACATCCATTTCTATTAAATTTCTTAGAGCTAGAGATAATCCACTGTACCAATTTGATACAATTCCTTATAAAGAGTAGATTATTAAATTGTAGATAGCATTAACATCTCTATCTTTTACAGCATAAGTTAGTTCTTGAATTAAAGATAGTATTATAGAGTTTCTTTAAGTGTCTAAAGTTGCTCTTTTATCAGTTACACAATCTATATTTAAAAAATATCCCCATGCAAGTACTGGTTCTAAAAGTAATGGGTTTTTTGGTTTAAACTCTTCATTAATAGTACTCATTCTTTTTGGAGATCTTCTCCTGTTTTGAAAATTATCTGTATGTTTATTTTTTCGGATTGGATTAGTTCTAAAAGGATTAGAAGGTTCTCCAGTTTCATAATTATTAGGATTGTTACTTCCTACACTTCCTGTGGGTGTTCCTGATTACATGTTTACTTGTTTAACTAGTTCAGTCAATTGTAGATTTTCGAAGTTATTTAGTAATTCTTCAATAGCTTTATTATAATCAAAATATAGACAACAACGATGATAACAACTTAGATCAGTTTGATACAGAATTTTGATTTAATGATGAAGATTAATAAACAATGAGCTTTCCATAACTAGAAAACGAACTAAAAGCTGTGAAAGAAGAAATTAGAGAAATAAATAACTATATTAAACAATTAGTAATGCAGATGCAACTTATAAATTTAACTTTTGAAGGAATGTTGAAACCCAAACAAAAAAGAGAATATACATCAATAGAAATTAAACTTCCCGATAAAGTTAACCCCAACAGTGATGATGCTAAATATATTGAACGCTACCAAAATAACGTTTTAAAGGAATAAGAAGAAGGTATTCAAAAAACTATTGAAGAAAGACGACTACTGAAAGCCAAAGAAAAACAAGAAGAAGCAGAAAGTAGCTAATAATGGGAGAATATAATAAAGCTATAGAAGAATTGCTAAATAACTTTGAAAATCTACAATTGACTGAACTAGTTATACAATAACCCAACCCTAACCCATATTTATTTATTTATTTAATCATATTTATTCATTTAATTTATCATGTTTATGGATTTAATCACTCATGGTTATTTGTTTAACTAAATCATATTTATTAATTCAATTACACTCAATTTATATATTTACCGAATTACTTTATGTCATTTAAATTTTCTGCTTTCATTTATTGTATTTAATTATCCCGGTTGGGGGATATTTTATTTGGGTCCTATTTTGCAATTCAAGTTTCATCGATTGTTAATTCAAGTTTTATTGATTAATTAAATATCAGGTGAATCAATAGTAGGCCTCGATAATTATGGTTTAAGAAATTATTATTATTATCATTATTATTATTATTGTTATTATTGTTATTAATGTTGTTGTTGTTGTTGTTGTTATTATTATTATTATTATTATTATTATTATAACCTTGTAAAAATTTAATTTTGAGTTACGCAAAAACGTTATCATTACGAAGTGCTTTATTTCCGAACCCAAGTTATTTCGGCCCAATTTTAGCCCAATAAGTTTACATGTTAACCTAACTAATTACCATGATTAACCTTAACTATAGTTAGCTAATAGTCACTTTACTAGATAAAATTTCAGCCAAGAGTTAGATTAGTCAACACAAATACAGATCAACCTAAAACTCAACCCACATCTCTCTCTCCTCTCTCACTCTATACACAGCCAGCCACCAGCAGCCCCATTTTTAGCCACTTCAAACCACCTTCCAGCCACCAGTAAGCCATCCCCGAGCCACCAAGACAACCACCAGCCATCCCCACACCCTGCTGAAGCATCAAACATCATTTTTACCCACTTGTCTTTAAGCAAAGTGAGTAATCTTGAAAATTGATCTTGTTGGTTTTGATTTTATTTTTGTTTTGATTCTTGTTTTGATGTTTGTGATTATTGGTCATGATATTTTGATAAAAAATAAGAGTTATTTTGGTGTTGATTATGGTGAAGTTGAGCTTGAATCATGCTGGGATTTAGAGATGATCATGTTCATGCAAGCTTAAGTTAAAACCATACTTATGGATTGATTTATATTTGATTTTATAATCTTTAGTTTTATTGATGATTATGATGATGTTTTTGGTGATTTGGAATGATTTCAAGTGAGGATTTATGTGAAAAAGAGAGGAAAAATTCAAAATAGTGAGATTGGAAATTTCAGCAAAATAGGGCAGAGTTCACGATTAAACTGGTAATGATTGGACTATTAAAAAATTATGATTTTTAGTGGATAGATATTTCAGTGTGTTAGCTTTCAAATGCCTCTTGAATCGCCTTAATCTGAGGTCTGTGGAAAACATGATGATAGTTTTACCGAAACTGCGCAGAATGGATTAAAAACTGACACACTTGTATTTGGCCCCATTTTGAGAATCCTATTGTGGGAATCATATTTTGCATTCTAAATGAAAATTTTTTAGGACTTCTTAATCTTTTCATATTGGGGTTTTAGGTCTCCATTTGAGGTCTAGAATGAAAGTTATAAATTTTTGAAATAAACTGACCTGTTTTAGTGTAAATTGGGCTGTTATTGCAAGTTTTGTACAGTGTACACTTGGAGAAAACTTTAGAAAATTTTACTGTAGATTGTCCATATTATTTTCAAATTTTCTATAAGATTTTATAAATTTTGGTTGAGTATTTTGAGTTTGGTGATTTTTGGAAGTATTTTAAGTAATTGTGTAAAAAGCAATAATAAAGATTAAGTGAGATTGATCATGAACTCATGCTGTGTATTTTGGGCCAAGTAAGGTCATTTAAGGGAAAAATAAATATTCGTTGACTTTCATGAGGCTTTTACTTGATTAATGAGAAAGAAGAAGATAAGTATATAATTTGGAAGCTTATTTATGAGCTTTGAATTATTTATGGATTTTACAAAGAAAATACCAAGTTTAGTGAGCTTGATAGGTTCTATTGAGTTCAATGATTCATTTGAGGAGGAATTCTATATCTAATGGATTTATGAATGAAATATGAGAAGTGGAGAGAGTTGTGACTCAGAAATTATATTTATCAGATCAAGCTATTGCAGTTTATGCTATTTTGAACTAAGATATATCTCTCTTGGCCTCAAACCTTTATTACTTACTCAATTCGGAATGTATCAAATGTATTTATCAGGTCAATCTAGTGTACTCACTGTTATCTTAAACCAAGCTATACATCAGCAAGCCTTAAATCCGTAACAGCAACCTATCTCGGAAAAGGCCACAACTACTCCCTCATTTATCACCATCAAGGTCTTTACCTTTGTAATCTCATTTATCTCACTGTTATCTATTTTACTTTCATTTACTTTATATCAAATGTAATTACTTTCACCGATTCAGTTTTGAAGTTATATTAAAATACCCAAATTATGTATACTATTTAATTACTCAATTTCTATTACACATACTTTTACTTACTCAATTATGTGAGTAAAGATCATTTACTGACTACACATACTTACGATGATATTTATGAAATAAAGTCAAGACCTAGTTATCGTTTCCCGTTACACATAAATGTTATCAAGTCAGAACATATTTATCAAGTCAGATGACATTTTTAAAGACTCAAGGTACGTCTATTGCCTGTATCTTCAGAAAGCAGAACATATTTATCAAGTTACAACTCTTAATGAGTTTATCAATGAATCAATTTATACAGTGATTTGCCATTTAACTTGTGACCCCGTCAGTTATCATCTATAGGGCGTCAGCCCATCATTTACCCGTGCAACTTCAGGCCAACTCTTGATCGGATTGGCAGGTGTACATCTATGTATAGATCATATCATTGTAAGGGGTTCACATCCAGATAATAATGAGCAATTCAGTTTTATATTACTTTCATTTTCATTGTTATTGCGAACTAAATGAGTTGCAAAATTGGGTACCCATCAACAGTATTTCTATGCTCATTTTACAATATAGGAATGCATGTACTGAGTTTCTGCTCATATTTTCAAATTGTTTTCATATTTTTCATTTTAGGTGATGAAGTATCACATGTTTTTCCATTTAGCAAGCCCTTTTAGAACTCATCAGATACTTACAGTGGATTCAACATAGTATGAATGTTAGGATCGACCTCAGGGTCAAGTTGGGTCTCTACTTGTGTAGTGTAGAGTGCGAGTTAGCATATGGTATGATTAAGCCAATTGTATTGAAGATTGAACTATTATGGACTTTGGTCTTGAAATGTTTCAGTTTAATAGATATCGTGATTTGAACTTGATTTGCAAGATTAAATAGTTTTAGTGAGCCTTGTCCTTATTAGTACGGCGGTAGTGCCTTCTATCATTAAGTCTTCCACTGCAATTTTTCGTAAATCATGTCACTAGTATTTTGGGGGCGTTACAAGTTAAATAAGTAAACATGCAATCAGGAACACTCATAGAAAATGTAGGAAGTAACAATCCTAATAATTATGAAATTGGAGAACCTTCTAATCCTTTTAGAACTAATCCAATCCGAAAAAATAAACATATAGGTAATTTTCAAAACAAGAGAAGACCTCCAAAAAGAATGAGTACTATTAATGAAGAATTGAATTACTAACACTTAGGCCCCTAAATTTAAGGGTAACTATTTTTAGACCTAAACTTTTTCGAAACTAATTCTGGGATACCCTACATTTTCAGGAAACTAATTTTTGGTCCTTTTTTCTTATTATTCAGTCCTTAAACTCTCAGAAATTACAGAATAGTCCATGAAATACGAAAAACGTGTAAATAAGTTATTTTTAGGGATTTTTTTCAGAAAATATGCTTGTTTTAACTGATTTAACTTCTTATAATGACTTTACTGGTACTAGTTATCACAATCTACTACTTATACCTTATATATTATAATTTCTGCGGTTATAGGCCCACCATGCTTAGTAAAAATAATTAAAACTTAATTAGAGAGTTTTGACCATTACCTGAACTTAGTCGGCGCTGGACTCCGACGTTCCTCTAACTTCCGGTTTACAGAGATTGCTAATCTCAGCCTCACCTTCCTTAGATCAGGCACAGTACAGATTTGTTTCGTTTTCTACCTCAAACCGTAGTCACTAATCAAGTTTTTAATCTTTTTCAAGGACAGTGGAGGTTTAATCAAGAAATTATAATATTTAAAACATGAGATTCAATTGGATAACTTTCCCTACTGGGAAAACTTCTTTTATTGAAATCTTGAAAGTGGTTATATTACAATGGAATGCTTTGAAGAGAAACTTAAGCTAAGATCATTAGAGATGCTTGTTCATAGAGAAATGAAGAATCCCAACTTCTCTCTTGCTCAAGTATGCTCAAATGACCGTATCCCTTCTCAACATTCGACCTCTCTATTTATAGAGTGGATGGGGGGTACATAAGATGCCCTAAAGGCTACAGTACATAAAAGATTTTTCACATGGCTACAGTTGTCTATAGTATACTGATGGCTACAGTACACACTTTATTTTACAGACCAGACACTTGTCAACATAGTACAATAATGGGGCAGCCTCTTCGGAACTTTCAATGATGATAAGACTAGTCATCATTATTGCGATTCTGCATTCCTTCATCTCCAATTATATCTTCCAAACCATTATTATTTAGATAATCATCAAAATCTTCATCAATTTGGTTAAGATGCTCTAGATCATATTCTTCAAATAATTCAAGGAGATATTTCTTCCCTTTTTCTGATAAGAATTTTTTAACTTCAACATCAAAGAGATAATCAAAGATATCTTCTAACATGGCTTCTTCCACCTTCATATAGTCTTTAAATTCATTATCATAAGCGAAAGTAGTGTTTTTACAATGTATTAACGTTTTTCCTCATTCGATTAATGCCCAACATTGATGATAAATGTTGAAAAATCCAATAGCCTTTGCTAATACAGGATCAATAACTACATGTACCGGATCTCCATGAATCCAATTTTCTCGTTGATCATTCGGATTGTCGCAATCAATGATTTGGACAAGATAATGGGCTGGTTTGGCTTTTTCATTTTCATATTCAATCAGGGCACTACAAACCTTCAAAGTTACATATCTGCGAACTGGAATTTTTGTTGGTCCCTCAGGAGATTTAAGAATCCAATGGAACCTTTTGAACATGTATTGCTGGAACTTAGTTAAGGTTGAAAAAAATGAGAATTTTGGATCTAGGACTTCTGAGAAGTAAAGTACCATTCCATATTTCCAGGCTTTGAAGACAGGATCTCGGGGAGATAATAAATTGACTGGGAAACAAATGCCACCGACTCCAGATCTATCGAGAAAGTGGATTGTTGCACTCCAAGACTTGCAAATATCATAGGAATAATGATGATAAAAGTCGATGCAGGCTGCATACTACTCATTGAACCATTTTTCTCGAACATGAGAACTTATTTTTTCGTGGATATCATAAGGACACTGAAGGTAGCTAATTTGTAATTCTAGAAGGGAAAATCTTTGGGCTATTAGGTAGGCAGTAGAAAGTAGACCAAAGCGTGATCTACTTTTGGTATGGAATTTCAAGTTGTCAATAAGGACTTTACTAGAAGACGTAACCCATTCTAGTATGACTGATATTTCATTAAGGATTTCCTCCTTTTCTGGCAGGAGGCCGGCTTTGATGATCACCATTGGCGAGTTCTCGAGTTAAACTATCTGCCAGAGTGTTCTTCGATCCCTGTATATGTTCAATAGAGGAAAAAAACTGGTTGAGCTATAATTGTCAACGCAGGAGTCGCCATTACGCTTGCATATTTGATAAATTCTTTTTCACAAAACCAAGTATTGCTTTGCAATCAGTTCGAATAAGAAAAGGTTTTGGGGCTAAAAAGATTAAGAATTTTTCAATTCCCCTTATAACTGTAAGGATTTCTTTTTCAATTGTAGGATAGTTGCATTCTGCCTTATTAAAACTTCCACTGCAATATTTGCGGAGTTTTTCTCCTTCTTTAATTTTGAGTACCGCATTCTAATGCTCATTGTTGGCATCTGTTTTAAGAACTAAATCATCTTCTTCATTAGGCAAATTAAGGACAGAAAGATTTTTACACATCTTTTTGAAGTTTTGAACAATTTTTGCATCGTCAGTAGTCCATGTCCAACTTACCTCTTTTTTGAATTTCTGCTGCAATGGCTTTCTTAATTTGGCTAAATCTTTAATGAAATCTGAAGCATAGGTTAGGCATCCGAGAAATCTTTCTAACTGCTTTCTATCTTCAATTTTTTCAGGAAACGTTTCTATTTTTTCTAGGATATGCCTTTGTAGGATGATTTGTCCAACTTTTATCTCTAGACCTAAAAACTCAATTTTTTAGTCAGCATAAATGCATTTGTTCTTACCAAGTATAACACCATGATCAATGCATCTTCGGGTGACAGCTAAGACATCGTTTTTGTGCTATTCTATTGTTTTGGAAAAGATAAAGATATCATCAATGTAAACTAAACAATAATGATTAAGGTCTTTGAAGATATTATATATTCTTCCCTAGAATTTTGAGTTGCATTTTTTAGACCAAATGGCATTACTATCCATTCATAATGTCCTTGTGAGGCACTAAATGCAGTTAAAGGAATACTTTTCTCATCCATTTTTATCTACCAGTAACCACTTTTGCAATCCATTTTTGAGAACCAGGAGGCTCCTTGAATTCTGTTAAAAAGGACTTTTTTATTAGGAATATAATAACCATCAAAGACAGTATTATCATTAAACTTTTTATAATTGATTGCCACTCTAACTTTTCCTCTTTTCTCTTCTGCATGATTTCTTACCATGAAAGTAGGACTAGTGTGAGAACTCTTACTATTTCTGATTAATTCTTTGTCAAGAAATTCTTTAATTTGTTTATCAAATTCTTGGATGTCCTGGTGGGTATACACCATTTGTTTGACTTGGATGATAGTGTTGGGATTTAATAGAGTGATTTTAGCGAATGTTTTGTCTTTATCTCAAAATTTTAAAGGATTGTTTGAGTAGAGTTCTTTGCATAATTTTTTTTGTTATTCAATAATCTGCTCTTTAACAGATAACTCAAACAATGAGATAGTTAGTGCTACTTCTCGTTGTGCAGGCAACACCTTCTCATCACGCTGGCTGCGTGTAAATTTAATTTTTTGATGCGTGTAAATTTAATTTTTTGATGCGTGTAAACCTTACTTAACTTTTCAATAGCGACTGAGTGAGTGACCATTAATTGTAAATATTATTTGGTTTATGGTCTGGGTGCATGGACAATATAATTTTTGAAAATTATTTCCAATATCATATCATGAGAGGGTTGATCAGTAGCCCATAGAACTATTATAATACATTGAACTCCTCCGAATTCTATGGATAATCCTTCTATGGCTTTATTGTGACTCATAACACTATCATCAGCTATCCTTACTTGTAAAGAATTTTTAGCTCTTTTTCACATAAATTCAGGAAATAATGATCTTTTTCTAAAGCATACGGGACAACCACTATCTATGTAAGCACACAATTCATATTTGTTATATCCTTCTACACATACTTTTATTGGGATGTAGATGCTATTAGGGTTTGTATTGGTAGCTTCGTAGGATATTTCCATAGTCATATTTTTGACTAATTCATCCTCATAGATGGGTTTACTAACAGTTCTAGTTTTATATCCAATGACTTTTCTATGTAGACTTGTTAACCGATCTATGCTGGGTCTTGCAGTTTCAAAACTCATTCTACTCATTTTACTGGTTAGACTAATTGTATCATCTTCTTTAAACTCTTCTTTAGCAGATGAAGATCCTTCTCCTCAATCTGATCTTGTACTCATGTTTCTTAATACTTGAGGTTTAATGGAGATTTTACCTTCTTCATCAATTTTTATTATATTTTTCTTATTAATCTTGGTAGGATTGGCAAAACTAGATATCCATGATCGATCTATTTTATCTCCTGTAGATTGGACTTGATCCTCTGGATCTTTTGCATAGGGGTAGGACATTCAAATTTTTCTGCTTCTATCATTATTACCTTAGTCTTAGGATCTATTGTATTATCTAACTTGTAGATAATTTTTCAAAATATCCTCAAGGGATATCCTCCTCTCTTCATATCCATCCCGACTGTCTTAATCTTAAGGGATAAGAAATTTTTTGCAAACTCATCTTTTAGACTCACATAATGTCTTGGTCGGCAATTGAATCCTACTGACCCATTACATAAATTGGTTTTTATTGCTGTGATTATCTGATTATTAAATTTGATATGCCTAATATCACAAAGTAAAGCGTAAAGATCAATATCTTTACCATAATATTGTAATGAAGTGATGTGAACTTGGACACTTCCGACACGGATGTACCTATACTTTCTATCTTTATTATGCTTAAAGATATTTTCCCAATTAATGAGATTAACTTCCACAACGTCATACTCACAGTCTTTTATTTCAAGATCTCCTTCCATCATTTCACATACGCATTTGCTTTTTAATTGAAAAATAGATTTTTTATAAATCATGTCTTTTTGGAATATGGGAAGAACCCAATCTCCTTTAACTTCCTCATGATCATTGTCTACAACAAACTCTTCTCCTTTGAGATCACCAAAGCTAACCGAGCTACTTTCTATCATATGACTTGTTTCTTTATAATCACTTTCTTCATATTCATTGTCCTCTATAATTTCAACAATTCCTTTGTTGTTGCCTAGGGTTAGGTCTAATACCTCATCTTCACTAAGTTCAACATAATCTAGGCTTCCCAAGGTTTCAATGAGTTTGTTATTCTTTCTGTTTTTGCATTCATTAGCATAGTAACCTACTTCTCCACATGCCCAACATTTGCAATTGTTTTTTCCTGCTGAGCAATATGCAGCTTTCCTAAAAAATCTACGTTTTTTAGGACTTGGTTTGTTGTAATATTTTCTTCTACATTTTTCGCCTCTTTGCTTGTTAAAGCTTTTTTTCTTATAGAATTTTCTTTTTCTTCTTTTCTCAGATTCTTTTCCCCATTGGCGAGGAGAATCCCAGCAAGTCAATAATTGCTTTTTAATCTTCTTTTACTTTTGAAGATCAAGACATTATTCATTGAGCCATTTTTATAAATAGGAAATTCTTGAACCAAGGGTGTCAACAACATTTGTTCTCTCAAACCATGCCATGTATTTTTCATCAATTATAGAATTTATAGGGTATGGTAATTTATCATAGAACATACCAAGATTTGTTTCATTATGCCCAATTTTGTAATAGTATTGACTGAATTCTGTAATATAATTTTCTAGGTAACTCATATCTCATAATTCTATATTGTTATTTTTTCTTTGCCATTCTCGTGCCTTTTCTTTAGAATCAATTTTAGCTCCGATGAATTCAATTTCAATTTCTTCGCACAGGCTTCTGAACATAGCAGCTGGTGTTTCCATTGCTCTTAGTGTGTTTTACCATCTTCACTTAGTGAATTATACCAGTAAGCTATAGTGCCAGAAAAACTATACTCGATGTAATTTAGGAAATTTACTGCAGTCCATATAGTATTTAGGTTTAAGACACTGTTCATTTCTCTTTTTCAGTGCTCAAATATTTCTTCTCTATTACGTGCTCCATCAATGTTTAAGATGTATCCAGTTTGACTAGTTGGGGTAAGACCAATTTCTTCATAGGTCGTGGTTTTCCTTGGGATAAATTCGAAGGAAAAATTGCTTGTACGGCCTACAGGGACATACCTAGGTCTTAGAAAATGAGTGTTTCTTCTGGATGGTTCATCAAATTCTTCAGATTTAGGAATGGCATTCTTAACTAAATTAGTTTCTGTTTCATATAGTTCAATTTCTTCTTCAATCTCATTGATTTCATTTTCGTTAGTCATTTTACCATATTTCTTATTAAGTTTTCTTCTAATTTCTTCTAATGGTAAAGTATTGAGATCTTCTAATTTAATCAGATTTATTTATTGATATATTTCTTCTTCTAGTTGGATAATTAATGTCTTCATTATCATCAAACAAAATATCATAATTATCACTGATTGCGCTCATGATTTTGTTTAATTTTTCTGGATTTTGTTCTTTATCAAACATTTTTTTGTAACTCTTCAAGAGTGTATTGCTTACACTCCATCTTCTTTTTCTTTCTTTTCAGCCGATTTGTCACCAGATTGTTTTTCTACTTTTTTTTGAATTTTTATCTTTGCAAAGGAAATGGAATCTTGTTTTTTGGGTTTTGGAAAAAATATTTATGCTGAAAAGGAGTACTAATTCTAGAAGTAACTTTTTTGCTATGTCTAACTTCATTAATAAGAGAAAGATGGACAACAGTTAACTGATTCCTAAGATCTTTTATTTCAGTTTTAATTTTAGCTAATTCAGCTTTTAATTCTAAAACTATATCAGTGATATAGTTTAATTAAGCTGCTAATGAGATATTACCTTTCGATGAGTGAACAATGTGTGAATAATTAGGATCAGGACAAGCAAATGATGATTCAAGCATTAATCACAATTAATCACAGTTAAATAGCTTAATTAGTCATTAATTATCTTAATAATCTTAATTATTTTTGTGCACATGGCTCTGATACTAGTTGATAGAGGGCCTCAAGTTATATTGGTGGAAAAAATATTACAAACACAAATTTAGATTTTTCGAAAGTAAGTTTTTAAGGATTAAGAGTAAATTTACAAATATAAAAAGTTTTTGGGCGTACTTTGCAAAATAGAATAGTGCTTGGGTCTAGAAAATAGCTCAAATAAGAATTTAAGGGTCCTTTCTATTAGTTACTACAAAAGACAAGGTACCTTATATTTAGTTTTAAAAACCGAGGGTCCTTAAAATAGTTTACACTAAACTGAGGGTACTTCTGTGTAGTTTATCCTGAAGAATTCAAACTAAAAAACCCGTTACTTTTAGAACCAGTACCTCCATGGGAATATTTTTAAAATATGAATTGTGTAACTGATAAAAGAGCAGCTTTAGACACTTAAAGAAACTCTATAATATTATCTTTAATGCAAAAACCAACTTATGCTGTAGAAGATAGAGACATTAATGCTATCTATAATTTAATAATATACTCTCTACAAGGAATTGTATCAAATTGGTACAGTAGATTATCTCTAGCTCTAAGAAATTTAATAGCAGTGGATGTAAAAAGAAATCTTGGAACGTCCATTGAACATAGTGTGTGGACCTTTGAAAAATATTTAATAGGACAATTTCAAGGATATAAATTTATTGAAAATTCAGAATTAAATGGACTAGAAGGGGAAAAAAAAGCTTTATACAAACTAACTAATTTAAGAATTTGTAATTTATTCAACCATAAAAGTTTCTTTTGTGAATTTGACAAATATTATTATGAACTTTATCATTCTACAGAAAATCAGAGCCCTATATTCAACTATTATTAAATAAATTTCCTTATCCATGGAATAAATACTTTTCAGACAAGTTTGAAGTGTATGCTTAGAATCCCACTATCTTTAGATCAGTAGCTGCAATTCAATCTCAAATAAACAAAGAAATGATGGAACTTTATTTACAAGAAAATAGAAGAAGATATATAAAAGAAGTAACTCTGTGCTGTGAAGATGTAAAAGAACCAGGACAATATGGATGTGAAAACTATCCAAATTTTAGACCTAAACGATAGAGAACTCCAAAACAATATACCAAAAAACTACCCCTAGAAAAACTCCAAAGAAAAAAATTTCTAAGAAGAAGAAATTTCCATCTAAAAGAACAAAAACTGAAAAAGCAAAGACTGAAAAATTCAGTAAATAATCACAAAAAAGTAGTAAATATTTTCGACAAAAAAATTTAACACAAGAAAACTTTAACCCACAAAACAGATATTATGAAAGAAATAAAAAACTTATTTCTTGTCAATGTTGAAATTGTGGAGAAATAGGACACAAATCTATTGATTGTAACAAAAGAAAAGCAAATATAGTAAAACTCTTCTCAGAAGAATTTGAAGAAATTCAAGATGAACTTTATCCGATAAACTCTAGTTTACATGAAGCAATCTCAAGTTGTTATGAATCTACCAGCTCTGAAACTGAAACGAGTACTTCAGAAAAAGAAAGTTATTCTGATACTGAAGATGAGCACTGAAGAAATAGAAATCATACAACAACAAGAACAAGAAAATAATAAAAATTATACTAGAATAATAACTTTTAACCAGAAACTTTATGAAAAAATTATAGCAATCGATTTATCATTAAAGGACCCTCAAAATTTTATAAAAAAACTGGATGATTTTCTAACTCAAAAATTGATAAGGTATTTCAAACTCTATACTATAGAACAGCCAGTTAAAATTCAACATTTACAAGGAAATATTCGATTAAGATTAATGACTTAAGAAATAATTGATAAATTTTTAGTAGAAATTTCCATTAAAGATAGAAAACTAATTAACTATATCCATCTACAAGGAATGCAAATTGCAGTTAATGCTTGCTTTAAAGAAGGAATTAATTCACTTATCATTCTATCATTACATGATCAAAGATTTGAAATATCCAGAACAGTCATCTAGGAACTTTACAAGGAAATCTAATTTATAAAAAATTAATTTTTGAATGCTATCCGAATTACTCGGTAACTCTACAAAGCAAAAATATAGAAGACACTTTAAATTTACAATTTAAACTCTTAACAGACATCGGATTACAACCAGAAAATGATGTAAAACAAATTACAGAGGCTTATACATTTTTTCCAATGCTAACTTTCCAATAAAAGATGTAAAACAAATAGGTAAAATAACCGTCGATCCGATCTTTTCAATCGTCAGTACTATTATCTCTCCTCCTATGCAAGAAGCCAAAATACCTGTATTAACGGACTTTCAATTAGTTGAAGAAGATGAAGCATCAACCAGCTATGAAGCACCTAGACTTTCTTATACTGAAAAAGGAATACGCATAGCCAATCAACCCATCTTAACACGAAGCTATAGTACAGCAATTATACTCAGATTTACACCTCCATTAATAACAACTAAGCATACTAGCTGTTACAAAGTAAAGTTAGACTATTTTAATGGATAAACATGGATCTCTAATAAAATCCTAATAGATACAGGAGCATCACAAAGCCATTGTATACCTTTACTTATAGCAGTCTCAACAACATCAGAATATGACTTTGTTACCTACAATGGTCAGAGAGCAACTCTAAATCAAATCTCTAAAATAATGATGAAAACTCCTAATTCTACTCTATTAGAATTTGATTGCTATATTGATCATTCAATCAAAAATGAATTTTACCGTATACTCTTAGGAATGAATTTCCTTGACCACTGTACAAACTATGAGATTGGCCCTACTTATATAACTCTTGTGAATCAGCACGCTACCATTATTCTTGAACGGCTATGAAGCAACTTGAAATACCTATTCTCACATATATAGATGTAACTGTCAAAGAATTGGACATTACCACCACTGCTTTGATTGACACAGGATCCGAAGTAACTTTCTTTCAAGACTTTTTACTTTTAAAATGGGATAGACTCTCAAATGATCATAAAATTAGAATCAAAGGAGTTCATCCTATTCCTACCTATTTAGATTTGGTTCAGAACAATGTTTCCATTATTTTGGGTAACAAAATCCTCACTATACCCATAGTTTTACAATATAGCTCTGGTTATGATATCTTATTAGGAAATGATTTCCTAAAACAGTTTGCCAAATTTACACAAACTCCTTATACTGTATATCTAACTACCAAATGTGGTCACCTTAAAAATCCTAACTTTAAAACACCCATAAGATGCGCGCGAAGCGCAGTGGATATGATTATGAACAAATCGCACTTCAAATACAAGCACAAAAACCTATTTTTACAGTTAATATAATTAGGAAAGATGACCTCTTAGCAAAACTAAAAAGAATTTGTTCTGAAAATCCATTGCAATTCTGGAAAACCGAACATCCTCGAGCTAAAATAGAAGTAACCTACGAAATTTATATCAAACAAAAACCAATGCTATACGCTGAAGAAGATATCAAAGAATTTTCTATACAAATAAAAGAATTGTTAGAAAAAGGACTAATCAAACCATCCAATGGAGCATACTCTTCTCCAGCCTTTATGGTAGTTAATGAAGCAGAAAGAAGAAGAGGAAAGGCTAGAATGGTTATCAACTATAAAAAATTAAACCAGTTTATAAAAACAGATAAATATTTTCTACCCAACAAAGAAGTATTAATCAACCTGGTAAAAAACAGAAAATTCTTCTCAAAATTTGATTGCAAATCTGGCTTTTGGCAGATTAAAATGGAAGAAACAAGTATTAAATACACAGATTTTAGTACACCTTAAGGCTTTTATCAATGGATTGTTATGCCTTTTGGACTAAAAAATGCACCAAGAATTTTCCAACGAAGAATGGACAATGGTTTTAAATATCTCAATAGTTTTCTTGTTGTTCATGTAGATGATATTTTAATAAGTTCAGATACATTAGAAGAACATCGAAATCATCTTAATACATTTTTTGAAACAACTATTAAAGAAGGTATTTGCCTTAGTGAGAAAAAAAGCTGCGATTGAGAAAGAAAAAATTGAATTTTTAGGCTTTGAAGTTGGAACAAACGGAATTAGCCTACAACCACACATCTCTCGGAAAATCATGGAGTATCCAGACCAACTGCGAACAAAGAAACAAATTCAAGGTTTCTTAGGACTATTAAACTATGCTAGTTCTTATATACCAGACTTAGCAAAAAAGAAAAAAGATTTGCAAATCTACTCAGAAAAAACAATACTCTTGGTTGGACAGAAAAACATACAGAAATTGTTAGGAAATTAAAAGAGGAATGTTGATAACTTCCCAGTCTTAGACTCCCTAAACCAGAAGACAACTTAATTCTTTAAACAGACGCATCTGATAAAACATGGGCAGCACTTTTGAAAATAGATTTAAATGAAATTTGTGGCTGTCAAAGTGAAACTTTTTCAGAAAGAGAAGAAAATTATAATACTATGGAAAAGGAACTCTTAGCGATTATTAGAGGAATTACTAAATGGAGACTCTTTTTATTACCTAAGCCATTTAAAATATTAACAGATAATCAAGCAGTAACTACTTTTGTAAAACAAGCCTTAGATAATGGACCTCATATGAGAAAATTACATAGCTGGCAACTCTTTTTATCTCAATTTAATGCTGTATATGAGCATGTTGCAGGGAAGAATAACTTTATTGCAGACTATTTAACAAGAGAACATGAGTTCAACGGACAAAGGCAAAGCTCCAATGGAACAAGTTTACAGCACCTAGCTAATCCAAAACTTTGAAGACATTCTTATAAATGTTAATGAATACTGTGAAGCTATTAATGAAAAAATTGAAGTCATTGAAGAAATTGTTGTAGATCTCAGAGCTGATCTTGGAAAAGTTCGAGAACTAACAATATATTTCCATCGAACTATTGAACAACTGACATTGAGCTCTTCAAAGATGGATTTGACAAAAGTCCAATCTGAACTCTCTGAACTTTCCTTTCGATCAAATTAGGAAAACGCTTCAAACCCCCTCTCTGAAGATGAGAAAGAGAAGCAACAATTAAAAGCTAAGCTATTAGCTTCAAGACCAATTATCCAAAATACTGGCATTCGAACTCTCGATCTATCGAACTCTTTTTACAAGAACTATTATGAAGCACAGTGCTTGCTTACCAGAAGATCTCTGATTTATATGAACTCTACTATAACCAAGGGATTCTCTTTTTCCCAGAATCTTTACTTTCACCAATGCCAATCCTGATATCATTTTTGAACTCTTTACTTATGGTTATTTAAATTATCTTTACCCAAGCCTCATTCTCATTGAACTACAAAATTTCCAGCCAACTTTAAACATGCTATTAAGCAATTTAGCCAAGTATATATTTGCCTTTGCATTTTTACTATTTCTCCTGAAAAGGATGAAGATATTATTTACCATTCCATTCATTTAGTTGAAATCACCCATGTTACAAGAACTGGATCAACTACAAAACTCCCTACTATTGCAGCAGAGAAAAACAAACACTATAAAACTTCTCATTTTGACAAAGGATGGATCAACTATAAACGGTCAACAGGCGCTCTCACCATCAAATGCCAAAGCGAGCGTTTAATGACTAAAGGAGCCAGAACTCTTTACTCTGACAAAAATCTCATTCTAGTCACTACCGAAGGAGCTGAAAACATCTCAGTCAATGAACAACGTTTTGACTTTAGCTATGCACTGGAGCCCAAGAAATTTTTAAACAGTCCAGCTGTACGCACTAAATTTGCTGAACTTTATAAAGCAAAACAAGATAAAGCACAGAAGCAGATTTTTCTCACCTAGTCATCACGTGAGACACAAGGGACCATGACATCAACTCTTATCTCTACCGACACTACAAGACAATGAACATTGAGCAACCTTATCAAGAACAGTGAAACCTTATCTTTTAAGCTTATCTTTTAGCTAGGCAATCTTATCTGTTGAGATTCCTTATGATGTAAGCGCTGATGTCATAGCGCACTCCCTTCTTCTATAAATAAGCTAGCCTATTTCAGTAAAGGCATCGACATTTGTAAGAAAAAATTTCCCTCTATAATATATCTCTCAAAAATGTTCTGATTTCCTCCCTTTAGGAAAAGGAGAACAATTATCAATGAAATAAAAGAGAAATCTTTTCTCAAAACTTTGTGTCTATAATTTTGTTATTACAACTCTGATCAAAGAGAAAGTACTACCAAGAAGAAGGAGAAGGTCTGAACGAGTAGGTAAATCTCCCGTCAAGGTGGAGTAAAACGAGTGCGAAAGAGTAAGACAGATCCAACTCTTGAAGGTATAATTTATTTGATTCAATCTTGTTGTAATAGGATTATATGATATTAAGTTTAAAGTTTCATTTGATAATTTAGTATCCGAGTACCATTGCTAAAATTTGATAAGATCTCTTTGTGTAAATCACCCCATTAATTCAACAAATGGTTTTACCGCTTTTTCCATAACAACCACTCGACTCACTACTAAATGGTATTAGAGCCTAGACCTTGAACAAAGCAATTACAACTATAGTGTCACTCTTAAACAATGGATGTATTTAAAAACAGGTTACAATCTAATTCTAAGTTGGATAAAGATGGTAACTATGTAGCAGGACAAAGTTTTAATTTACCAGAACTAAAATACTACACGCAAGAAAGAGCATGTAATTAACTCCTGAAAGTCTTAGGCAAAACTTATTAAACCACCATAAGAATCGATTAAATTATCTATCAACGATACCCGAACGAGTTCATCCCATAACAATAAATTTATTAAAAGATAATATTGGTCTTTTAGAAAAAACTTTTTAATATATTGTATGGTATCAACCAAATATGAACATTAACGATACTCAAATAACATACGATACCGATGAAGAAGAATAATCAAAACCAACACCATAGAGAAGTTTGCAAAATAATTCAGAATTGTGCAGGACAACTTAGTAATTCTAACGCTAAAAGACAAAAACTTTTTGTATCGGTTAACCATTTGCACACCCCTAGTGATGATGTCCATAATAGGCAGCGTGATTTGGATGCGCTTGTTGTCTACCCTTAAAAAAGGCCTTTTGAATAAATAGATTTTCCTCTTATAACTTTTTGGTCCAAGGCTTAGTGATGATCTCTATTAAGTATTAACACCAAGAGAATTCTATCGTAGTAGGCTTTCGTCTTGTTAGGCTAATTGTCTTGCATTGTCAATTGGGAGTTAGGACTGTAACTCAGGTTGATGATTTAATAGCTCTTTCAAATTGCTGATTTAATAGTCCAATTGAATTATAAATTTGACAGTTCATTTAGGCACTGAACTTACTTAATAGTCATTTTGGATTGTCAACTAAATTTAATCCGTCGTCATGCTTATTTGAATCTTTGGTCTCTGCTAGATCCAGACTTCTAGAGCACTGACACATTGTATTACAATTGACAATGGAGGTAGCGGGCTCTGAATTTGGCGGACCCCTGTGTTGTAGTGGAATCAAGCGTCTAGTGCAATCAAGCCCGTCTCGCTCGGTCGGTAGAGCGCAAGGCTCTTAGCCTGGTGGTCGTGGGATCGAGCCCCACGGTAAGCGATAATTGTCTTACCCTGTCCGCGTATCTCTTCTTTACCCGAGTCCAGGCCGCAGCCAATCCATTCACTCATTTATAAGTTTAGTATTTTACCCAAAAGTGTATGGAATTCATGCTTAAAAATGTCATTAAGTTTTGTTTTTTTTTTTCCCCCAAAAATGCCGTTAATTTGTCTCCTTTCATGCTCCTACGTTTAGTATTTTGAGAAGAACATGCCATAAAATTATTTGCTTCTTTTCAATCTACTACTCAATTGTTCATTTCCCCCAAGTTGTCACCGATAATAACAAGTTGTACCACCACTTGGAGGAAAATTGGGGAAAAACAATATTAAACATGGTGGCATTAAGGGTGAAAAATAACTTAATGGAATTTTTGGGAAAAAAATGTAAAACTTTGTGGCATTTTTGGACATGAATACTGATTTGTGAGTGTTAAATTGACAACTTTTTGGGAATTATTTACATTTAGATCTATAGGTATTTGGCGTACAAATACTTTGGTGCTAAAACTAAGACTTTAAAAACCAGCATTTTAGATCCATTGAACTTTTAAAAAATTGACTTATAGATGGAAAATGACTAAAATACTCTTATCTTGCAATAAGAACCAAAAAAAAAAAGAAGAATTACAACAATAATAATTTTATAATCATTGAATTTAAAAGAAAAAATTTAATTTTTCTTTTTATTATTATCTTTTTATTATCTGAACTCTAGTAAATTATAACAATATGTCTTATATACTAATAATCTACTTTTTTAGCCCTTTTAGGGAGTACAAGGTAATACAAAGGATTATAATTTAAGACAAATGAAAACAACTTCTTTATAACCAAGAATAAGACTGTAAAATCTATCCCCCTCTTCTCCATCACAAATATATGCAACTTCTTTATAGTCGTTCATGCATACATAATTTATGGTTATTAAAGAGTTCTTCAATAGGCACCCTAAAGTGGCAAAAATTCAACTCTTTGTCACATGTGATTCGGCTACATTGACTGCAAGGCTATGTGATGAATGTTTCTTTTTTAAAAAAACTTTTAGTCAATAGATCATACACACAGAATGGAGGTTATTTTCATAGCTTGTTCAAGTTTTCAGACATACTTAATACTTTAGTAGTTAAGTCACCAAAATACTTGAAGAGCAAATCCACGGAAAGCTTATCTTCTCTAGCAAACATAAAAAAGCATCGATAAATTAAATATTAAATGATTGAGATTGAACTTTTCACATTTAGGATATTAACAATGACCGTATTAATTATCAAAAATTATTATTTCATATTGGTAAGGGATCCTAGAATTTCATTTCACTAGAAGGCAAGAAACTCCAAATTTCAAACCAAGCTTACCATTTCGTAAAATGCGTAGGTCAAAATGTTGAAGAGATGTTTTAGTTGAGTAGCGGTTTGCTATTGATTAGTTCACTTAATTGACTCAGCTGAAAAATGCGAGTATGAAACACAATTACACAATGAATGCATAGGTCGACTTCTTGTTTTGTTATTCAATCTTGTGAAATGGCTTTCCAACATAACTAGATTGAAAATAATTGTACTTCTTAATGTTTTCTCTTCTGTTGGAGCATACTGCATGAATTGCTTTGCTTTTGCTAGGTAAGGGCCCTGTTTAGCAAATAGTTGTTAGCTATTACTGTTAGCTATTTGAGTTAGTTGCTTGAATTAGCTATTTGTTGAAAAACTATTTCGTAAAATTAGCTGTTTCTGATAAAGTTGCGAGATAAAAAACTAATTCTTCAAAAAATTCTTCCAAAAAGCTTATGAAATTTGCTTTTTCAAATTAGATTTTTGGACGCAAAAGCTCTCATAAAAAGCTTTTTCGCCAAACACCCAAATTAACTTTTTTAATTGATCAAGCAACTAATCTTGGTCAAAAAAACTCTTTTTAACTAAAAAGTTTTTCAAAAAGTTATTTGACAAACACCCCCGTGGTGATTTACCAAGATTTATGGCCTACTCAGATAAAATAAACATTCTAAATACACTTTTGACTCTTGGGTACCTTAATTCTCCGAAAATAATCATTAGGGGTCAATGTTTTTATAATGTATCCCAAAGTGCCTACTACTTTGGGTAAACTATTAACAGGGGACGATATTTTTTGAAATAGTTACTGGTCGAAATTTTTCTTTGTAACTTAGTTCCTGAACTTTTTAGAATTTGCAGAATAGTTCCTGGAATAAGAAAAACGTGTAAATAAGCTATTTTTAGGGATTTTTTCAGGAAATATGCTTGTTTTGACTTGTTTAACTTCTTATAATGACTTTATTGGTACTAGTTATCATAATCTACTACTTATATCTTATATATTATAATTTCTGTGGTTATACACCCACCATACTTAGCAAAAATAATTAAAACTTAATTAGAGAGTTTCGACCGTTACCTGAACATAGTCGGCGCTGGACTCCAGCGTTCCTCTAGCTTCCGATTTACAGAGATTGCTAATCTCAACCCTACCTTCCTTAGATCAGGCACAGCACAGATCCGTTTCGTTTTCTATCTCGGACCGTAGTCACTAATCAAGTTTTTAATCCTTTTCAAGGATAGTGGTACTTTAACCAAGAACTTATAATATTTAAGACATAAGGTTCAATTGGATAACGTTTCCTACTGGGAAACTTCTTTTATTAAAAGCTTGAAAGTGGAAATATTACAATGGAAAGCTTGAAGAGGGACTTAAGTTAAGATCATTAGAGATGCTTGTTCATAGAAAAATGGAGAAATCCAACTTCTCATTTGCTCAAAAATGCTCAAATAACCGTGTTCTTCTCAGCTCTCGACCTCTCTATTTATAGAGGGGATGGGGATACATAGGATGCCCTAAAGGCTACAGTATATAAAGATTTTTCACATGACTACAGTTGTCTACAGTACCCTGTCAGTTACAGTACACACTTTATTTTACAGATCAGACACTTGTCAAAATAGTACAATAATAGGACAGTTTTTTCAGAAATTTTAATGATGACAAGATTAGTCATTATTATTGAGATTCTGCATGCCTTCATCTCCAATTATATCTTTCAGACCATCATTATCTGGATATTCATCAAAATCTTTATTAATTTGGTTAAGATGCTTTGAATCATATTCTTCAAACAACTTAAGGAGATATTTCTGTCCTTCTTCTGGTAAGAATTTTTCAGTTCCAATATCAAAGAGATAATCAAAAATATCTTCTGATTCTGCACCGTCTACTTTCATGCAATCATTGAATTCGTTACTATAGGCAAAAGTAGTGTTTCCACAATGCATTAGTGTTTTTTTTTTTTTTTCAATCAATGCCCAGCATTGATGATAAATGTTGAAAAACCAATAGCTCTTGCTAATACAGGATCAGTAACTATATGTACCGGATCTCCATGAATTCAATTTTATCGTTGATAATTGGGATCATCGCAATCAACAATTTGGACAAGATAATTGGCTGGTTTGGCTTTTCCATTTTCATGTCCAATCAGGGCGCTATAAATCTCCAAAGTTAAGTATCTGCGAATTGGAATTTTTGTTGGTCCCTCTGGAGATTTAAGAATCCAATGGAACCTTTTGAACATATATCGCTGGAATTGAGTTAAGGTTGAGAAAAAAGGAAAATTAGGATCTGGGACTTCTGAGAAGTAAAGAACCATTCCATATTTCCAAACTTTAAAGACAGGATCTCGGAGAGATATTGAATTGACGGGAAAACAAATACCACCGACTCCAAATCTGTCGGGAAAATAGATCGTTGTACTCCAGGACTCTCAAATATCATAGGAATAATGATGATAAAAGTCGGCACAGGCTGCATACCATTTCTTGAACCATTATTCTCGGACATGAGAACTTATTTTTTCTTGGATATTATAAGGACACCGAAGGTAGCTAATTTGTAATTCCAGAAGGTAAAATCTTTGGGTTATTAGGTAGGTAGTAGACAGTAGACCAAATTGTGATCTACTTTTTATATGAAATTTCAGGTTATCAATAAGAATTTTACTAGAAGGTGTAACCCGTCCTAATAGAAGTGGCATTTCATTAAGGATTTCCTCCTTTTCTAGCAGGAGGTCGGCTTTGATGATCACCATTGGCGAGTTCTCGAGTTAGACTGTTTGTCAGAGAATTCTTCGATCCCTGTATATGTTCAATAGAGAAGGAAAACTAGTTAAGCCATAATTGCCAATGCAGGAGTCGCCCTTGCGCTTGCATATTTGATAAATTTTTTTTTACAAATCCGAGTATTTCTTTGTAATCAGTTCGAATAAGAAAAGGTTTAGGGGCTAAAAAGATTAAGAATTTTTCAATTCCCCTTATGACTGCAAGAATTTCATTTTCCATCGTGGGATAGTTGCATTCTGCTTTATTAAAGTTTTCACTGCAATATTTGCAGAGTTTTTCTCTTTCTTTGATTTTGAATACAACACTCCAGTGTTCATTGCTAGCATCTGTTTTAAGAACTAAATCATCATCTTCGTTAGGTAAATTAAGGACAGGAAGATTTTTGCACATCTTTTTGAAGTTTTGAACCATCTTTGTATCGCTAGTAGTCCATGTCCAACTTACTTCTTTTTTGAGTTTCTGCTGCAATGACTTTCTTAGTTTAGCTAAATCCTTAATGAAATCAGAAGTATAGGTAAGACATTCGAGAAATCTTTCTAGTTGCTTCCTATCTTCAATTTTTTCAGGAAAATTTTCTCATTTTTCCAAAATATGTTTTTGTAGAATGATTTGTCCAACTTTTATTTCAAGCCCTAAAAACTCAATTTTTTGTTCAGCATAAATGCACTTATTTTTTTCAAGTATAATACCATGATCAATACATCTTTGGGTGACAGTCAGAACATCATTTTTATGTTGCTCTATAGTTTTAGAAAAGATAAGGATATCATCAATGTAAACTAGATAACAATGATTAAGGTCTTTAAAGATGTTATCCATTCTTCTCTAGAATATTTGAGGTGCATTTTTAAGATCAAATGGCATTACTATCCATTCATAATGTCCTTGTGGGGCATTAAATGCAGTTAAAGGAATACTTTTCTCATCCATTTTTATCTGCTAATAATCACTCTTGCAATCCATTTTCGAGAACCAAGAGTTTATATGGACACCCCTACTCGCTAGTTGGACTGTCAGAGTAGTAGCTTCCTACTCAGTTGTTGGCTTCTCACTCCAACTCCCTACTCTCTGTCTCTCTCTCTCTGAGCCTCTGTCTTCTCACTTGTTTCTACAACGCCGATGTCGAGCATTTCATCGTCCCTTTCTAATATCTCGTGATTGCACATCTCCTCTTTCTCCTTAGTTTAACAGTTCATACAGTAAAATCTAAATATTTATTTTTATAACTAGGAGTGTTGTTTAGATTTTTGGGGCATAGAACAAGATCAGTTAGACTTTGGGTTTTGCCATTTTGAGGTTTGGGAAGATTGTTGTTTTTGATCATTTTTTAAGGCTGATCAAAATTATATTCTAACACTTAAGTATATATGGAATTACGGATCAGTGATATAATCAAAATTATATTCTAGCACTTAATTCTAATGAAAATTTCAGCTCCATACAAATAATAATTATAGATATCATTATATATACCGCTAGTCAGAGACCAATAGAGAAGAAGGGCTAAATAGTATAAGTGGAGGATTTGTACTCTTAATTTTTTTCTTTTTATGAGTAGGACATGTTATTTGTGATATTTTAGATGTATCTTGTAATTGTTAAGACTTGTAATTGTTGAAGTATGTTGTTATTTTGTTGAACTTGAAATATGTTTCATCTTTTATTATTCATTTAGATTAAATGTTTAGAATTTGATTAATACGATATATGAACGCACATCATCGCATCAACCGGTGGGCAGAATATAGAAAAATTGTATAAAATTATTGCGTTATGAAAGGAATTATTTCCGATCAGATTAAATCTGACCTCGATCCGATCTTACTCGGATTGGATCCGAACATTCTCCTTCGATCCATCGGATCAGATTCGGATCCAAATATAAATTGGATTCGGATTCGAATGTTTCAATATCCGATCTGAATCCGATTCGTTGACATTACTAGCCATCATCGGTATCCGATCTGGCTCAGCTTATTCCTTTTAACGGTGTGGTGCATTAAATTTTAAAATTAGTATAATTGGAAAGTAAAATGGTGCTATCATTTATGAATTGTGTGAAATTAACTCTTATTTATACATTTTCACTATAATAAACTTACACATATAATGTACTGTTACGAATAATTAAGGACCTGATTAGAATATTATTTCTACTTGTTCGCTTAGTCTACTAACGCCAATACTCACATCATTTATAATCGGCGGTAAATACTAAAAAGTTGACGATTTTAAATCTTATACTGTCAAAAAAATAAAAAAATATCTCATGGCAATGCATATATCATCGTAAACCCAAAAAAAAAAAGCTCCAAGGCCATTATATATTATCCTCAACCCAACCCTCCCCCCCAAAAAAAAGAGACACTACTCTCACAGCTACTTTCTCGTTCTCTTATTCCTTCCTGATTTTCTCTCTCCTCTCACCGGTAACAATATAATGCTGCCATACACGACGGTGGAGGAGGCAAAGGCGGCCTTAAACCGGACCCTAACGGTGGCCACGACCTTATGGTTGAAATACTCTGCAAATAAATCAGATTGCTTGTTATACTGCCATAACCTTCCTTTGTTCTTCCTATCTTTCTCCCTTGTCCCTCTCCCCTTCATCGCCGTCGAGCTCATCCCTTACTTCCACCGCTACAAAATCCAGCCTCATGCCAAGACACCGTTTCCTCAGATGATGGCTTGTTACATGAATGTTATCAAAACCCTCATATTATGTGTTGGTCCATTTCAACTCCTCTCCTGCCCTGTTGTCTCTAATTAATAATATTAGTCACTACTTAAAGTGTAAAATCAGCTATCTAGCAAAAGAAGGCTAAGGGGGTGTTTGGTAACAACAGTTGTTTGAAAAAAATAGCTGTTTGGAAGGATTTTAGCTGTTTTGATTAAGCCAAACAGCTAATGGGTGTTTAGTAAAGAACTGTTTGCAACAGCTGTTTGGCTCCAAAAAGCACTTTTTGAAAAAACTATTCTCATTAGCCTTTTCAGAAGAACTTTTTGTAAAAATGACATAATTATCCATAAGTTTGAACAAATTGCAGACATCTCATTAAAAACTAATTCATAAATAAGGACAAAAATGAAAATTTATCAAAATATTTTTTTGAAACAGCTAGTTTTTACCAAACACTTTTTCTAAAAACAGCTAACTCAAATAGCTAATATAAACAGCTAATTTAAACAACTAACAGCTAACAGCTAATACAAACAGCTAACAGCTAACAGTTATTTGCCGAACAGGACCTCAACCTGCTTAGACTCCACTTTCAAACACAGCCTTTCGTTTTCTCTAAACTGGTAACCATCACCGAAATTTAGCGACTGTTTGATTCCTGTTTTCATTGTGATTCAAATTGATCAAGAAAATAAACAATGGTCAAGAGGAGTAAGCATTGTAAACGCAAAAATTAATTTCAAATCTAAATGATAAAAAATATGAACGATAAAACAAATTTAATTAATTTCCATCACTTCAAAAAAATATGGTATAGGGCGTGTTCAGCAACAACGTTTTGGATAGCATCTGGCGTTTTGATTAATTCAATACATTCATCAGGTAATTTTTAGTGTTCGGTAAGCTGGTGTTTTGACTAGCATTTTAAGTAGCGTTTAGCGTTTTAAGTAGCGTTTTTGAAAAGCTAATAATATTAATGTTTGGCAGTTAAAAATAGTGTTTTATATTTTTTAGTCAAAAAATATCCTTCAAAAATGTTATCTTTGGAAATTATCTATATTTTTTTATCTCAATTTATATTAATTAGCTAACCTAACAGCTAAATTTATCAAACACATTAGTTTCAACCGCTCATCCAGCTAAATTAGAAACGCTATCCGCTATCCAAACAGCTATCCGCCACCTGAACTACTATCCGCTACCTAAACAGCTAATTTTGCCGAACAGGGTCCAAAGTCTCAACTAATTTAATAAGGGGCTGTCTTCATTCATAATTGCAGGCAGTAAGCTCCAATTTTCATATTTCTTGGAATTTATTAAGTTATAAAGTATTTACTGATAATTTTGTCTCTTTCTAATAAATTTTTATTCATTTTGTGAGAGTTAGGTTGTTTATTTTTCCTCATCATTAATGTAAATTAGGTTGTTCTCATCTTTAGTGGGAGTTTAGGTCATTAATCTTGTGCGATTAATTAGAAGTTTGGAAATTTAAAAATGACTTCCTTATGGAGCGCGATTTGAATGCCATAGTTACTACTTTTTCATTGAAAAAGAATCAATTATGGATCGGAATTTCATATGGTTCTACTATAACAATCTTCCTTTCAAGTGTAACCAATCACATCAATTAGATACCTACTCCATAAAGTTATGGTATGACTTGCCTACATTTGAGAAAGACACATTGACACAAACAATGCAGTTGGTAACCCGCAAAATACTACAAGTTAAGAGTCAATCGACAGTACATCTACCATTAGCTTTTATGTAGAGAAGAATTTATTTTTGATAATTTAGATTTACTTTTGTTACGAGATATTCATTGTAGATGTTATATGATTTTTCATTAATAAATTATTTCTTATATATATATATATATATATATATATATATATATTAATATATATATATATATATATATATATATATATATATATATATATACACGCACACACATATATATGGATGTAGTCTTTTTAATTTATTACAAATAAACGAATAGAAATCCCCGTAATATACGATCTCCTTAGTTTGTGTATTTGAGAGAAGGGAGATAAGTTTGAATCACAACCAAGTCGGTCTAATTTGATGTGATGATGTTCATAATAGGCGACATGACTTGGATGCGCTTGTTATCTAATGTTTACCTTCCATTCGAGTAAGGCCTTTTGAATAAATGGAGTTTCTTCCTTAAATATGACTTTTTAGTCTGAGGCTTTCAGTCTAAGGCTTTCAGAATGTTGAATATGCAGGGGAAGATCTCTATTAACATGAAAAGAATTCTAACGTAGTAGATTTTTGACTTATTGCTCGGGTTGATGACTTAATGGCTTGTTTAAATTGCTAACTTAATAGTCCAATTGAATTATAAATTTGATAGTTAACTTAAGCGTCATTTGGATTAATCTATCGTTAGGCTTATTTGAATCGTTGGTCTGTGCTAAATTCAGAGTAATGAGACATTGTATTGCAATTTGATGACGTGCCAGCTCCGAATTTGGCTGATGTACGACGGTCTACGAACAAATTAAAACATAGTTCATACAACTTCGTAAAGCACCAAAGCCCGTCTAGCTCAGTCGGTAGAGCGCAAGGCTCTTAACCTTGTGGTCGTGGGTTCGAGCCCCACGGTGGGCGATAAAATTTTTTACCCTGCCCGCCTATCTCTTCTTTATGCGTACGCAAAGAAATGCTCAGCTGCGTACCTGCTCAGCCCACGAACCGAGCCCAATCAATAGATAGAGACTGGCATTTTGGTTACAGTTACTCTAAACTGCATTTTGACTTTGGGTTATCCAAGCAGGAACCAATCCATTCACTCATTTATAAGTATTAGTATTTTACCCAAAAGTTTATAGAATTCATGCTGAAAAACGTCATTAAGTTCTGTTATTGTTTTCCAAAAATGCCGTTAATTTGTCTCCTTTCATCTGCCAAGTTTTGTGTTTTGAGAAGAATATGCCATAAAATTATTTATTTCGTTTCAATCTACTACTCAATTGTCCCCCCCCCCCACCCCCAAGTTGCCACCGATAATGACAAGTTGTACCACCGCTTGGAGGAAAATTGGAGAAAAATAATATTTAACATGGTGGCATTAAGGGTGAAAAATACCTTAATGGAATTTTCAGGAAAAAAATGTAAAACTTAGTGCATTTTTGGACATGAATACTGATTTGGGAGTGTTTAATTGACAACTTTTTGGAAATATTTACATTTAAATCTATAGGTATTTGGCGTAGAAATATTTTGGTGCTAAAACTAAGACTTTAAAAAGTAGCATTTTAGATCCATTGAACTTTTACAAAATTAACTTATAGATGAAAAATGACTAAAATACTCTTATCTTGCAACAACAACAACAAAAAAAGAAGAATTACAACAATAATAATTTTATTATCATTGGATTTAAAAGGAAAAAAATTAAAATTTTCTTTTCGTTATCTTTTTATTATTTGAACTATAGTAAATTATAACAAGATGTCTTATATACTAATCATCTACTTTTTTACCCCTACTAGGTAGCTGACGGTACTACAAAGGATCATAATTTAAGACAAATGAAAACAACTTCTTTACAACCAAGAATAAGACTAAAACCTATCCCTCTCTTCTCGATCGCAAATATAGACGACTTGCTCAATTACCTGTCACAGTATAGTCGTTCATTCATACATAATTTAAGGTTATTAAAGACTTCTTCGATAAGCACCCTAATATGGCAAAAATTCAACTCTTTATCACATTTGATTGCGCTACATTGACAGCTAGGTTATGTGATGAATTTTTCTTTTTAAAAATTTTTTAGGCTATGTTTGGTGATCAGAAAATTTAATAGAAAAAAAAATTGAAGGAAAAAAGTGTCAAAGAAAAAAGGTAGAGAGAAAATGAGTTTTTTCCTCTTGTTTGGATTGAGAAAAAAATTTAAGAATTTAGATGAGAAATTTGAATATTGATGAATTACTTGAATCATATTGATGTTATCTAAGTAATGTGAGGTTGGAAGAGGTTGAAAATTTTTCTCAAGCTTTCCTCACAATTTTATGAGGAAAATTTTATTACTTGTTTCTAAAAATTTTTCCACCTAACTTTCCTCCATATTTTTTTCTTTGTGATTTTCTCTAAACTAAATACAAGAAAAAAAAAAAGTAACTATCCTAAATTTTTTTCTTTCCACCAAATTTTTCAAAATCCAAACGGAACCTTAGTCAATATAAATCATACACACAAGACAAGATGGAGGGTATTTTTATAGCTTGTTCAAGTTTTCAAACATACTTAATACTTTACTTAAGTCATCAAAACGCTAAAGCAAATCCACGGAAAGCTTATCTTCTCTAGCAAACATCAAAAAGTCATCGATAAATACTAAATGAGCTGGATTGAACTTTTCACATTTAGGATATCAACAAGGACCGTATTAATTATTGAAAATTATTATTTCACATTGGGAAGGGATCCTAGAAGGCTAGAATTCCATTTCACTAGAAGGTAAGAAACTCCAAATTTCAAACCAAGCTTACCATTTCTTAAAATGGGTAGGTCAAAAATGTTGATGAGATGTTCAATTCTACCTTCTGTCATCTTAATTTATTAGTCTTTACGCCTTAGAAAACTATAATATAGCGAATTAACAAAGTTAATTTTCTCTTATATCACCAAATATATACCAAAATCAACTCATAATGTTGTTCACTTCTGCACAAAATCATATTTGTGTTGTTCTTATGGATTTAATAAACTCTTTTTATTTGTTTATTCTAGGTATAGTAGATTAGCCCTCTCTTTGTGAAATTGTACTTGTTAGGAAAAATATTAGAGCAACAATAATAGCGGAAGCAATAGGATGAGTTAGAGATTCAGAATTCAAGTGAATAACAGAACACAGAAATAAGAAGACAAGAGATTTAACGTGGAAAACCCAATGCGGGAAAAACCACGGACGGTGACAGCACCAGAACAATTCACTATGAGTAGGAAGAATACAACACGATCACAATCACCACAGTAATTTGATCTAAGAGTATAATTACAACCTCTCTATTGTAATCTCTCACAAAGTACTTCTACCTCTCAACGTATATATGAGTACTGGAGTTATTTAGATCCTAGACTTGACCCTCTTTATATAGGGTCTAAACAGTAGGATTTTTCCGCTTAGCATGCAACCCTAGCTGCCAGGTGGAATCACTCCTCGAACAGAACCCTAACCGCCTTCCGAAAGAAGCGGCGTAACAACACGGGGCATGACCGTGCCACGTGGCACGGTCACCCAGTGCCACATGGCACGGCACCCCCGTGCCGTTTTTCTGTCCTCTTCGACTGGACGTTCTTCGTCTTGACACGCCCGTGTCTTGTGTAGCACGGTCCCACCGTGCCGGTACATGGATTTTGGGCCACGAAACCCAACAATCTCCACCTTGGACCAAAATCTCCAATCACTGCTTTCTGACTCCGTCATCGTACCCCAAAGGGTGATGCCCCTCCAAAGGGGCAATGCCCCGAAGGGCGCTCAAATACTGCGAATGCCAATTGAGTCCAAGCAATGCTTGAACTTAGCTCTAGGAGATGACTTATATGAACTTTCCTTCATATAACCTACCACAGTAGATGCCTGCAAGACATAGAGGCTTCCTTACCTCAAACCCTTCAGCAGAATCCTACTGCCCTTTGAGACCTTCAGAACTCCACCTTCAGCTGAATATTTGCACCCTTTGGATTCAAGGATGCCCAACGAGATGAGGTTACGCTTCAAGTCAGGAACATGACGAACATTTGATAAAGTCCTGACAACACCATCATGAGTCTTGATTTTAACAGTACCAATTCCAGTTACATTACATTGAGAATTATTACCCATGTGAACAACAGTTGAGTCAACTGGATCATATGTTGAAAACCAATCCTTGTGAGGACACATATGATAGGTACACCCAAAATCAAGAATCCAATCAGAATCGCTCCTTCCTTCAGTAGAGGTAGCAAACAGAACGTCACCATCAGAATCAGATTCAGCAAACGAAATTTCAGCAGTCTCCTGAGAATTATCTTCTTCTTTCTCCTTCTTCTTTTGCAGTTTCCAGCAGTTAGTAACAATATGACCCAATTTACCACAGTAATTGCAGGTCTTACCAGCATGAGGATTTTTAGATTTAGAACGGTTCTTACTCCTATTACCGTTCCCCTTTTCAGTTATTGTACCCCTTACTGCTAATCCCTCAGCAGAATCAGCATGAATGTCAAGATCAAACTTCTCCTTAGACAACAGGTTTGACTTAACATCTTCAAACGATATAGTATTAGAATTACTATATAGCATAATCTCCTTAAAGTGTTTATAAGAAGGAGGTAACGACACAACAAGCAAAATAGCCTTATCTTCATCCTCAACTTTCACATCTAGACTCTCCAAATCAACAAGAATAGAGTTAAACCCATTCAAATGCTTTTGAACAGGGGTACCTTCAGCCATACGAAAGGTATACAACCTTTCCTTCAGACGGATCTTGTTGGCGAGACTCTTTGTCATGTAGAGTTCCTCCAGCCGAACCTAAAGATCCACCGCAGTTGTCTTATCAAGCACCTCTCGCAGGACATGTGGTGCCAAGCACAACTGTATGGCTGAAACCTCTTTCAGCTCCAGTTCCTCCCATTCGTCCTCCGTCAACGACCCACGTCTCTTCTTCACATCTTCAGCCCACTGTTCTTCTGTCATCTTCTCAGGTTTCACGTGAAGTCCCTTCAGAACCTTCCACAACCCGTGCTGAATGAGAACTGCTCTCATCTGCACCTTCCAGAGATTAAAACTAATCTCCCCATCGAATTTCTGAATATCTACCTTCATGATAGAAGACATCCTATAATCAAAACTCTGATACCACTCGTTAGGAAAAATATTAGAGCAACAATAATAGCGGAAGTAATAGGATGAGTTAGAGATTCAGAATTCAAGTGAATAACAGAAAACAGAAATAAGAAGACAAGAGATTTAACGTGGAAAACCCAATGCGGGAAAAACCACGGACGGCGACAGCACCAGAACAATTCACTATGAGTAGGAAGAATACAACACGATCATAATCACCACAGTGATTTGATCTAAGAGCATAATTACAACCTCTCTATTGTAATCTCTCACAAAGTACTTCTACCTCTCAATGTATATATGAGTACTGGAGTTATTTAGATCCTAGACTTGACCCTATTTGTATAGGGTCTAAACAGTAGGGTTTTCCCACTTAGCGTGCAACCCTAACCGCCAGGTGGAATCCCCCCTCGAACAGAACCCTAACCGCCTTCCGAAAGAGGCGGCGTAACAATACGGGGCACGACCGTGCCACGTGGCACGGTCACCCAGTGCCGCATGGCACGGCCGTGCCGTTTTTCTGTCCTCTTCGACTGGACGTTCTTCGTCTTGACATGCCCGTGTCTTGTGTAGCACGGTCCCACCGTGCCGGTACATGAATTTTGGGCCACGAAACCCAACAGTACTGTTTAAAACGTATATTTGATATTTTCTTTTGATAACACAGTAAAGCAATGACCATATCCTACTGGCGTTCATAAGAGGGAAAATTATATGTGAAATCAAACTCTCCAAATGCATGGTGGAATATAATGAACTAAGAGGGTGGGGTTGATCACGATTTTTTTTTTTTGGGGGGAGGGGGTATTTTCATGATGAGGGATTTATTTTCTCAACGGAAGCTGGGGAAGCTCAGTCCCACTAGGGACCATGAAAATTTTATGTTAGGACTATCAGGGAAGTGGCACTCCCCTAACGGTTCAAGCGCTCCAAAAAGCTGGAGTGGAAAACTTTGTCTCGATATTGTTTTCCTCTCAAAAACAATGTTGGCTAGGGATCGTATGGAGAGAATGTGCTCTTTGTTCAGGATGAAACATACTTGGGGGTAAGTTGTAAGGGGTAAGTAGGAGGGTGACTGTAGCGATAAAGTTGGATATGCATAAGGTATACGACATGGTAGAAAGGCTTTTTTTGGAAGCTGCTTCAGCAAAATTATAGTTTGTTAACCGTAGATTGAGATGGTTATATCATTACAAAAATGGTATCCATCTCCGACGGGAAAAGCATCGGAAAATTGGACCGTTGGACTCGCCGCCAATTTCCGACGGATTCTCCGATGGATTCCGTCGGATTTTCAAATTTCCGACGGAATTTTCATCGGGGCTTATTTCCGTCGGAGTTTCCGATGGAAATTGAATTTCGATGAAAATTGAATTCTGATGGAATTCCATATGAATTTCCGTCGGAAATTGACGGTATTTTTCGAAAAAAAATTCCGGATCTCCGATAAAAACCGAGCTAGAGTGAACGCGAGGAGATTAGTAGCATGCATGAGGTGAAACGAACGCGAGGAGAGGGAAAACAAAGAAGAGAGAGAAGAAGATAGAGGGAGAAATGTGAAGATTGTTGGTAATCGGTGACGGAATTTGCCGCCCTTTATAGCCCACCGATAAGTTCTTCCATCTCACCTATCTTGTTCTTTAAAAATGAAATTTTTGAGTTAGTTGGTGTTTGATAGTGATTGGTGAAAGGTTGGAACCGCCATGCCCGCCGTCGCCCCTCTGCCGCGCCGCTGCTGCCACTTATAAATGTTATGAATAATTTTAAATTTAACACTTTTTAATTTTTAGACATAAAAATTTTATTTACTAGTTATTATATATCTTGTTTGTGGTGGTTCTTTTTTAAATTTTCAATACACATATATATGTGTAATTAGTTAAAAAAACGTATTATTATTATTATTAATTTAAATTCATATTATTGGATTTTTTTCCTTTTTTTTGGAGATGGAAAGTTTTTCTAACGGAATTTGAAATTCCGTCGGAAAATATGTTTCATCTGCCAATCAAAATACTGTCCAATGGAATTTCCGACGGTGACAGCCCGTCGGAAAATCCGTCAGAGTCCGTCGGAACAGAATCTCCGACGAACGTTTTTCCGACAGAAAAAATCCGTCAAAAATTCCGCCGGAAATCAGGGAAATTTTCGTCGGGGAAATTTTAACCGGAAATTCCGTAGGTATTGAGCAACATTTTTGTAGGATTTGTCACTTCAGTTTCTCATTCTTTCATTGTAAATGGTGAACCCTGCAGAAAGTACAGCCTTGCAGGAGGTTACGACAGGGTGATCCAATCTCATGGTATTTATTTATCTTGGTAGCAAATGCTTTATCAGTAATGATCTAGCAAGCAGTTGACAGTGGTGTAATTCATAGGGCTAGAGTGAGTAAAGAAGGGCCTACTATCTCACAAGTTTTTCTTTTTTTCCCCCTTCCCCCTTTGCAGATGACAGCCTCTTGTTTATGAGAGCCAATAGAAGAGAAGGCTACAAGTTAGTTGAGATTCTCAACTGCTATTAAGAAGTATCAAGCCAAAAAATCAACTTCAACAAATCAAAGATCTCATTTAGAGAGAAGTGGATATCGCAGGATAGGAAGAGTTAGCAGCTATCCTTAGGATGAAAAGGGTGGATAAGCATGTCAAGTATCTCGAGGCATGAACTGTTTTTGGGCGTTCGAAGAAAGAGGCTTTCGAAGCTTTGAAGGATAGGGTCTCTTAGGTGGCTTCTTCTGTCTCAGCAATTTTTGCCAATCCAACCTCACCCTCCCCCACAAATTATTTCGTAGTCTAAAGTTTATAAATATGGGTTATCGTATATGGGCTTTTTGTTAAAAAAAACATTTACTCCCTATTTTCATGGCCCTCTTTCAAGAAAAAATTAACACTTATATCGCAAACTTAGGTCCGTATACTGACTTATATGGCGTTATTTGGACTACATAAGCTTTACTTTTTTGGGAAAGAGGAATCGTGAAGACAAGGGGTGAGATTTGAAAACAAAAAATTATTATTTATGGTAACTCATATCTATAGACTTGAGTCTACCTAATAATTTGCGAGAAAAATTATCTTCCACCCTCTAAACTATGCTATATCACCCACGTCAAGGGCTGTAATTAGGATTATTCATGGTTTGAGTACCCGAAATTTCGGGTCGGCAAAATAATAAACTGTATCCGAACCGAAATTTTCAGGTACCCAAATTTCGGTACTAGAAAATTTCGGCTCGGATTTTCAGTTACGCAATAACCCGCTTTGTTTCTTAATTTTTTTTTTCTATTTCGCATAATAATTTTTTTGTATCCATAGTATAATTATTATAATTTATGCTATAAAACATTATCGTATTTTGTCAAATTGCACTTGATATTATTATAATTGCTTACCATCATTCACATTTCAAGGAATCCACACTTCCATAAAGCATAAACTTACTAACATCATATTCATGCAACTCATTGTTCAGATGCAACAAAGTCTTCTAAATGATCGAGACTTCCAAACAACACAATCCAACGAACTCAAAATACTTGTCTTGTTAGAGCTTGAGGATGTTTGACTTACGTAGTCTTTAAAGAAGGGGAAATTAAAAAAAAAAAGTTTCCAAAAATTAAAAAAAAAGTTTCGTGTACCTGAACCCCCCAAGACGTCCAAACTGTACCCGAACCAATAACCCAAAAAAATATCAGTTCGGGTGCCCAAACCGAAATATTCAAATAGTTCGGTTCGAACTTCGCGTCGAATAGCGGGTTCTCTGTTCGGGTAATTAGTTACGGATATTTTTGAACACTCTTAGTTGTAATGAAACCAAGCTGGCTCATCTAGGCTTCTAGTTCGGGTCAGGCTCGAGTCAAATCAAACTCAAGTTTGGCCTAAGCTGTCTCGGAAGCAAACTGAGTTAAGCTCGTTTTAGTTCAATTAGTTTATTTTTTCCTTATGCACTTGTATGGTGAGTGTTAAATTACCATCAGAATCAACAAATTTTTATTCCAACCCTTATTTCTCTTGCGCAAAAATTAGAATTTAGCTTGAATTATAACTTTTGATTTTGAAAACTTTTGAACAAAAACAAACAAAAAAGAACACCGAATAGAATTGAGCTGAGCTCGAACTGAGCAATGTGGATCCGAATTCAAGCCCCAACCTACACTTTACAGGGCGGTTGAACTTTTATTTGACCGAATCGAGCCTCTCAGCCAGACTCGGCTTGATTACACCCTTACTCCAAGTCTATAGATCTGGGTACCCCCAAAAAAGGGGGAAATCCTCCTAGACTGATAAATAAATAACTGATACAAATCAAAAACAAAAATTGTCACGCCCCGTGGCCCCGTCCCCAGCGCCCTTCGCTCTACTCCGCACTCTTACCCCCTTCTCCGCTGGTTTTCTCTCTACTGTCACCGCCGATACACCGCCGGCCGCCGGAGACGTCACTATGCTGCCCTACAAGACGATCGAGGAGGCGGAGGCCGCCCTTGATCGGACTCTAACATTCGCAGAAACCCTTTGGTTTAACTACTCTGCCGATAAATCCGACTACTACTTGTACTACCACAACATTCTCTTCCTCTTCCTGATTTTCTCTCTCATCCCTCTCCCCGTCGTCGTCGTCGACCTCCTCCCCGCTGCTAACTTTGAGCGCTTCAAAATCCAGCCGAAAGTCAAACTCTCGTTCTCTGAGATGATGGAATGCTATAAGGCTGTTATGAAGACTTTCTTCCTCGTTGTGGGCCCCCTTCAGCTCGTTTCTTACCCTTCTACAAAGGTGAAGTTTCTGGGTTTTTTTTTTTTTTTGTGGTTTTTGTTTGGTGTGTGTTTTTTTGGTTCTGGGTTTTGTTAAATTTGTGTTTTGGGATGTGGGTTTTTGTTTTCTTCATATGTTTGTTCTAGGACAAGTTTATAGAAGTTGTATTGGATGTTGATTGTTCCCGTCATTTGAAGTTGCATATGGCTTTGAAATATAATCTTTTAAAACAAGTAGTCTTTTAGTGTGTGTGTTGGGGGGGGGGGTTATTTGGTCTTTGGTGTTTGTGGAGTCGGACGATCGAGGGGGTACTGAACTTGATTTTCACGTTCATATTGAGATTGATTATGATTGGGATGGGAGGAAAATTGGGTTTTGAATTTCTGTATCTAGA
Organism: Carnegiea gigantea; assembly: GCA_029747015.1. Lineage (NCBI taxonomy): Eukaryota > Viridiplantae > Streptophyta > Magnoliopsida > Caryophyllales > Cactaceae > Carnegiea > Carnegiea gigantea. The sequence continues at coordinate 66,009 of JAKOGI010000112.1, forward strand.
TTCTCTTGGATTGATTGAAATTTGGGTTTGGAAAATTTTCCTATTGGAGGCTGCCATTTGTGGTTTGGAGGTTTCCCTTTGAAAGAGAATAGAAAGATAGCTAATTAGGGCCTTCTTTAAATGTATTTTGTCATATCACGAAGTGATTTTACCGGCATTGAATTGATTTTATTGCATGACAGTTGATTGGTATAAGGACTGGATTGCCATTGCCATCATTTTGGGAGATTTTGATCCAATTAGCTGTGTATTTCATCATTGAGGACTACACAAACTACTGGCTTCATAGGTGGCTGCATTGCAAATGGGGGTATGAGAACATCCATCGGGTGCACCATGAGTACACAGCTCCGATTGGATTTGCGGCTCCGTATGCACATTGGGCCGAGATTTTGATCCTTGGGATACCTTCGTTTCTTGGCCCTGCAATTGTTCCTGGTCACATGATCACATTGTGGTTGTGGATTGCTTTGAGACAGATTGAGGCGATTGAGACTCACAGTGGGTACGCATCTTTGTGGTCCCCCAATGTTCTGTTTTACATTTTGGATGTTGCTGTTGATTTTAACATCATGATGTTGAGCCTCCTTTCTTTTGGTCCGTTGTTGAGCCTCCTTTCTTTGTTCACGTTTTTTCCTCCATGTTCTAAATTGGACTATCAAAAAAGTAGTTTGGACTGAACGTGCCTCTGTTAGTTACCTTGCATTATATTGATTGTGAATATGATCAAAACATTGATTTCTTTCTGGGCTCTATGCTTTTTGAATCTCACATTTCACTTCTCTTCGCAAAACAATATGTAGGTTGATGAACTTGTCGCCCATAAAATTAATATAAATTTGTTAATCATTGACTTAATCATGTGATTTTTTGTGAAGTCGTTTGACTTTCATGTATTTATGTAGTGATCATTCTCAATTTGGCAACAACTTTTGTACTAGCACAACGTTTGGACCTAGCTAAGACACTACTATAGTCAGTGACAGATTCGAGATTTCTGTGCCAAGGTGACCCACTTTTGAGTTTCATGTAATTTGACATGTAACAAATTAATTTTTATGAGTGTTTTTGACAAAATCTTTAGGTTTTTTATAGAAATTTTTATTTAAAAAAAATCAGATACACCCCTAAAATATGAGTAACAAGTCCACCCCTGCTTACAGTTAATTTTGTTCCATGAAATAGTGTTTAGCACTAGAATTTAGCTATTCATGTATCACATTTTTGATGCTAAAATGGGTTACCAACTCTCTTACCCAGTTATGCTATCTCATTGAAAATCGAAATAGGCTCGATATGTTTTATCTCTTTTGACTTCCTCCGTTCTCATCATTTACTACAATGGTTAAGGCTTAACCAACGTTTTTAATGCATCTATCTATTTTTGTTGGCTAAAGAATGTATTCGACATTTGAGGCCACTGAGGTTTATTGTGTATTGCAATGTGTTGCTGATGAAAATAATTTTTTGGGAAATTACTTATATCATGTTTCTATTCGTATAGTAGTAATTGTTACTCATAAGTTATAGGCATGTTCAATACCAGGTACTATCTTGTCTCGATAATAGTAGGAATAATAATCATAGCAGTGCTAATACAATTAATAACATGAATCATAAGTTGGGATGGCCTCCTTCGTCTTAATTATGTAGTTGCACTAGTTATTCGACTTATGGTTGTGCCTGATCAGAATGCAAACTTCAGGTTGCAAATTTCTTTATATAATCTAAAAGTGATTTTGGGTTTCATAACCTGTTTATGAATTTTAAAGCACAGCAGATTGAATTGTCCAATAATTTCAACGTGGTTTGAGAAGGAAAATGTTCCAAATCAGAGAAATTAAATAAACATGGGCATGTAAATATGGTTAGATCATGAACCGTACAGCTTAAGGCCTTAAGCTTTAGGTTAGGCTTGGACCTTGGCTCACTAGTCACTACTTCCATCACATGGATGTTTTCTGTTTTTAAAGTGGGAGAATCATTATTATTCTGACTTCTGAGGTTGGCCTTCTGTCTGTGCTACTTTCACCAGGTAACCTATTTAGAAGGCATTTTATCATTTATAGATAGTGTTTACTGTGCGAAAAAGATTCAAACTGTGGTTGTTCCGTGATGAAACTGCCATGTATGAAAGGTTTTTGAATTAGCAAAACTGTGTTTTAGCCGTGATATCGAATACGATTCCCGCATTGGAGTGATTTTTCTATACTGCGACCGAAACCGCAATCGCCGCCAAAACTACATTTTGAATCCTTGATGTGCGATAAAGGCATAAAGCATATGGTAGATGCAGTTTCCTGTTTCGGACCTTGAGTCATCTTTGAGCTGAAATGTATAATGATGTTGAATTAACTGTCTTCTGCGCATCATGACAAGTCCTATAGCATTTTCATGCAGGACATCCAGCATCAGAGCATTTGCTTTTTTTTAATTAAAAAAAAAAAAATCTCATAATGCTGCACCAGATTTTTTTTTTTAACTAATAAGCTTCAAAGAAGCAAGGAAAACCATATATAATAAAAGAGCGAGCTCACTCTAACAAGAAAGCAAGCCCACTCAATTCGGCTTATGTATAGAATCAAACATCTCATAACCCTAAGAATAAACCATCCAGCTGCTGTGCAATGCAAATAATTTGACAAGCTGTAAGTATGATTGGCTATAAGTAACACATAAATATTCATGCTAATTTTGTGGTACCGAAAGACTTCAACGGTTCTCGATGTGGATATTCTTGTGTAAGCTATAATTGCCATCTACAGAGAAGTTGGCGACAGATGAAACCCTAAACCAATGCAATTGTTGGCGAACGTCCTAGATTAGCCACTTGTATGGTGTTCCTTCTGTCATAAAAGTACGTGTTATTCTCCTTACCGTGGCATTATTTGGTGCTTCTGCATGGTCATAGAATTCGAAGTGCATATTGCACAGAAACAAACCTCAAGGCCGGTTTGTATTGTGTTTGGATCTTTAAGTTGTTGGACTACGTTGCTCGAACTCGTAATCTTACCTTGAGTGCCTTTTGTTGTGAGCTTGATTCTCTGATGTAGATATGGACAGTAGATTCTTCATGTACACAAAATTTTTGAAATGGCCAACCCTACATGAAGGCATGTGGGAGATTTAACGTTCCAAAATGAGTATGGCTGGATCTGAAGAACACTGTTCTTTGCTCTTTGATTGAATTATCTTTGTTGCCAACTTTGTCTTCCTCCCCTTGCTTGATTGGTGGGCAATTTCAGGAACATGAAAATTGTCTTGTAGGTACGACTTCCCTTGGACCCCAACAAAGTACATTCCATTTTATGGCGGTGCTGAGTACCATGATTACCATCATTATGTTGGAGGGCAAAGCCAAAGCAACTTTGCTTCAGTCTTCACATACTGTGATTACATTTATGGGACCGATAAGGTGATTAACCCTCCAAAGCCAGCACTTTGTTTTCACATAGCTGGATCTTCAATGTTGACTGCTGAACGCCGATCCTTTTGTTTCTGTTCTTATGTCTAAACAGGGCTATCAATATCAGAAGAAGCTTCTTTCAAAGGTACTACCTTCAATTCTTACCATCTTGTTTACTAAATGAATGAAGCTCTGATTCACGAGTCTGTGAATGAAGTTGGTAAATGGGATTTCTTCGCTGGTTTTGTGCAGTTGAAGGAAGAATCGAGCAAGATTAGCCAACCAAAAGAACTGAAATCTGATTAGTGATTTCATGGTCAGACGGTCTTTGTTTCTCCGGCTTGTAGGGATTTGCAGCAGAAATAAAAAGTGCATGATGCTCGGTCAGCAACTCCAATCATGATTCATCAACTGATGAGCACATCTTTCACCATGGTCAATTTGGCTGAGTAGAATTATGAGTATCAAGGTGGAGGATCGTAATAGCATGTAATTAACTTATTCTTTTTCCTTTCTCAGAAAACGTTTTTTTTTTTGGGGGGGGGGGGGGGGGTTTGCAGTAGGTTATTTTAAATAAGTATGGCCTTTTCTGTGTCAGTTTCTATGGGCTTTTTGGACGAAGACAGCTGCAAATGCAGCTCAAAAATGAAAATAAAAATAAAGGCACTACAATTGATTTTTATGGGTTGGTTTATCTTTATTTTCCGCTTAAATCTAGCCAAATTTAATCGAAATTATGCGACAATTTAGCTCTTTATTTTTCTTCAACTTGCATTAAGAACTATATACATCTATCAATGAACAACATGCTAAAAAGTTTCAAATGAAAAAAACTGAACCGGTAAAGAGAAAAAAATTATTAGCAGTGAACTTGCCAACTTGTGTTTTAACGAGTAAACAGGTTTTAAGAAGTGGTTTGGGTTGCCTGGGGAGGAGATCGTACGGGTTAGGGAAGTGTTTATGTTATGTAGTGATTACTATCATTAACTCAGCATTGAGCAAGGAAAATCTGGATTAATCACTAATAATGCTCACAAGTTGTCTTTCTCCTAGGCATGCCAGTTTGGCTGAGTGGGTTAAATACATTGCGTGTATTCAGGTTTGGGTAAAATATGGCAGGACGAATTTTCATTTTACGGGTTTCAGGTCAACTCAATGGGTTTGGAATGCCTTTTTAGTGAGTTATTTCTCTTTTTGTCAAAAACAAAATCTTTGCATATTTATTACTTAAAATTGTCTGTATTTAATAAACAAGCATTGTGGTTGTAATTTCTTAAAAATATCAAAAATATTCAACTTTTAAATATGATATATGAATGTCATGTACTAGTGGACAATGAGTCACATTGAGGGGGTTAGTCCATATATTTTAAAATATTAGTAATGAGTCAGATCATTCATACGCTGGCCTATCTAAAGCATGTTAACGTGCGGGAGCAGTTTGAATCGTTAATGACCCATTTAATAATTCGATATTTTATTAATTAACCAACCATTACCTAATCAGGTATCTTTATTAGTGGGACGATCTTAACACTAATACAAGTTAGTCTATTGTCCAATACTGACATCAAGTTTGAGACCAATTAAGAGAAAACTAAATGAAAGAATATTATAAACGCACAAGATATTACAATTATCTATTAATTATAACATCAAAATTTTAGATTACTACAAAGTAATATTATTTAAAAAATACAAAGAGACATATTAATTTCACTAAGAATATAATGGTATCACGTGTGCATTTTTAATACTTGTCTGATTCTAAATTGATTTTCTTAAGACTAGATAGTTACTTCATGTCCATTTTGTTAAATTGTTCCATTTATAGGTTATATACAACGTTATTTTATGAGAATGAATTTGGAATGAATGTGTACCATCATATAATTTACGAAGGGATGCGACAGTCATATAACATCTCGCTAAACGATACGTTATAATCAAAAACTATTATTGTTAAGTAGGAAAATTAAAGAAAAATAAAAAATGAGGATACATTATTTGGGTTGAGCGGACGAGTTTGGATTCGGGTCGGGTTTCACCCAAAAATTTGTGGTTTTTTGGGTTTGGTTTATTTTGAGTTCAGGTCGAGAAAATTGTGTTCAAAACCCAAAATTTTCGAACGAATTCAGATCGGATCAATTTTTCTCAAATCTTTTCTCCTACGCTATAAGTTATGTTTATTTTTGATTATTATTTTTGAACTCATTCCATGGTAAGTAATTATTATTTAATTATATTTATTTTTTTATTAAATTAATTGTGTGAAGTTATGTTTTTTGAACTAAAAAATTTTGTTTTTTGTGTTGTGGTTAGATATTTTTGAACTAATAGTTATCTCTTAATTTTAAAAATAAAAAATATTCACACAAATTACAAAAGTTAAAATAGAAGTAAAAAATTTTATGTCAACAAAATAAATATTCATAACTCTTAAAAAAAATAAAATTGACACATGTAACAAAAGTTAAAACCCAAACACAACATAAAAAATAAAAAGTAATAAATTAAGTTCAAATTGTGGGCTTCATGTAATTAATTGTCCTGAAATGAGTTACATTGGTTGGAAATTTGAATGGAATGCAAGTGAAACTCATGCTGACGTGGCAAGCTTGAGTTCCAAAGAATGGAACTTGGGTTGGGGATGCCCTTATACACAAGCATAATGCCTTTACTCTTAAACTACGCTCTACCTGACATAATAAATCAACGATAGAAGACATCTAATTAATTAAATTACTTCTCCAAGTACAGAAATATACGTACATCATCTTGTTTTCTGTCACATTTACAATCTTGTGCTGCAATGATATCGACTTTAAAACCCTTTAATTGCTACAAAGGAGAAATATGAGAATTAGATTTAGCCTCATCAAATCTTTGGATATCGTTCGAATGAAAATCTGTATTAGACAAACCAGAAATTTTTTTTTTTAAAAAAAAAATGTTTTCAAGTATATAAAGAATATATAAAAGCCAGCTGGAACAGTCGCCCGTCTAGCTCAGTCGGTAGAGCGCAAGGCTCTTAACCTTGTGGTCGTGGGTTCGAGCCCCACGGTGGGCGTCAATTAATGTTTTTTCTTTTTGTTGCCGCGCAAGCGTGACATTTGACAAATTACAAAAACCTTTTTCCGCCGGCCCAAAATAACACAAACTCGGTAACTTTCTGAATTGGGCCCCGAATGATGGGCTGGTCCAAATTGATGATCAGTTACTCGATTACAATCCATTTTAATCGTGATCAATTAATTGATTATAACAACTTTAATTCTGCCAATTTCTTTTACTCTGTATAAGATATTCTCATGCTTTTTTTTTTTTGGGGGGGAAGATTGAATTAAATTTAAACAATATTTTCTCATATAGCCCTGCCCCCTCCACTATATATATGTATGTATATATGTATATATACACGCAGACTAGTTTAGATGTACACGCAATGCGTGCACGATTAAATAAAATAAATTATAAAAGAATAATATAATTTAAATTAGGTTACTTATCAATTAGTTTTATTCTAATATTCTTTGGAGAAAAAAAGTGTTTAGATCAAAGTTATAAATATCATACTGGTCACCGTATCTTTTTTTTTACTGGAACAAGACATACTGGATTCATGTACCGTTGTACCGTGCTCGTACTATTTTGAATTTCAAAATATTTAGAAAATTAAAGTACAAAAATTGAAATTTTAGTGTACCTAGTGGCATTTGACCGAAAATACCAGATATCGCTCGGTATTTGATAGTACAGAGCGGTATTGACTGGTATTTAATCGGTATAATACCAGACAATAGCTTGTACTATTTCTTAACCAGTACGATACGCGTTAGCCGATACCGGGCGGTACAGTACGATATTTATAACACTGATTTAGAATATATACAACGGATAAAATGGTGCCCGTGATATTTTATTGTCTAACCATATATATATATATATATATATATATATATATATAATATATATAAGATATATATATATATAACATACATAACTATATATGTATATAATATATATAATATATATATAATATATATATCTATATTATATATATATATATATATATATATATATAAGGTCAAGTGTAGCTTATATCTACAATAGCAGGCAAAATATTTAACCAGACTTTATAAAAATTCAAGAAATCCTTTATATATAGCCTTGCAGAAATTTGTTTCCTATCAAAATAGTTGGTATTTTTTTTTTCCTATCAAAATCGTTAGAAAATTTATATATAGCTTCACTGAAATCCATATGTACGTATTCTTTTACAATAGAGAAAAGATTTTCAAACTTGAAATTCCTTTGCAGTCACTGAGCCAATGACATCTGACCTAATTTTTTTAAACAGAGTTATAAAAAATTATTTCATATGAAAATCAAAGAATTAGGATATGTCTCACAAAAATTAGTAAAAAATGATGGAATATATTGGAATAAGATGTAGGAAGCTATTTAAAAAAATAATTTTTGTATTTAAAATTGAGTTTCAGAAAAAGTTAATTCAAGCATATTTTGAAAAGACATTAAAAAGCACTATTTTGAAAACATGTGTCATAATTGTGACACCACCTTGACTGTTTACAAAATTAAAATTATAAAATTTTAGTGCATAACATTATCACGAAAAATCATCAAAATCAAAAATAAAAAGGCTTTGATTAATGTGAAATATTTAATCATATGTGAAGGGACAAACAAATAAACATTTAATTGACAATATAGATAGATGTAGGACCCAGCAAAAGGAAAAAAAAAAAAAAGGATTACATATTCCATAATATTCTTTAGCATTTGTACCCCTGAGAAAAAAAAAAACAAACAAAGGAGTTAATAAAAGGGATAAAAATTTTAGAATAACGTGTTAAAAAATTGATTTTTTATTTCGAAGTTACGATGAAAACTGATAGTGGAAATTTATAACAAAGAAGTTGATAAAAAAGATTGTATATTAGTGAGCTTTTGAGAATATATTGTCAAAAATCCTACATAATGAAATTAAAAATTCTATGCGTTGTTAATATATACATGAGATTTTTAAGGTTATATAAAGTTACCAGATATAATTATCTGAATTTATAAATTTGACATTAACCTATAATTTGTAACATACATTTTTTCTTATCCTTTGAGTGCATGGGGATGCTGAGAAACGAATGTTGAAAAAGTACAAAATAATCTGTTGGGCCAAAAGAACCCGAGGCCCAGCCCAGATACTTTTTTCTGTCTTTAATGTTTCCTACAAATGATTTGGTTGGGGGGTAAATAAATTACAAAGAGAAGACAAAAGAAAAAGAAAAGAAACAAATCACCTGAAAGGAATGACAAAAGGATATATTTTTTCCAGTCGAAATGGGTAATTTTTTATGTGTTTTCAGGAGCACATGCTTTCTTTACCCATATGTATATATTTTTTACTAATGTAATCGTCATATATAAATTTTTTAATATATATTTATTAATGTGACTCTTGGAAATATGTGTACCTAAGGGTATGATATGTATTTAATTTCCAAAGACTATATCATATACTCGAGTGTATGTACTCACATATAACACATAAATAATTATATATTAAAATATAAAATATGTGACAAATATATCTAAAAATATATATACATAAAAGATGTAGAAACACGTACTTTCAGGTGTATATAATAATTTCTCTTTAATTTCACCCTTCAACGCCGGCTGACACTTTATAATTTTTGACCTAATTTCTTAATTCAGGCAGTTGCAAACAAAAAAGGACTGGAGTATCTCTCTCTTTCTCTGGTCCCTTTGCGATTAATTAGGAGGAGTTGAGTTAATGACTACTTTGCCTAATTAGGCTGAAACACCTAACTCTGTACGGAATAAGACATAATCAGATTTGATGATCATGATGATGATTGATCATGATGGCAATGCCATGGGTGTATTAGTGAGTGATTTTGCTTTTCTTGGTGTTAGAAACTGGGGAAAATCATTATGTCAGCTATAATCATTAATTAACACCTTTGTTAATAAGTATTCCCTAAATTAGAATCATGACCCTCACAATTGTTTAAAGACAAGAAATAGTCATCAGATTCAAAACAGAATCAAGTAGATTACAAAATTTTTGATGGTTTTAAAACATTAATATCATTCTAAAATAGTAACCCATTGAATTATATTAACTCGACTCAAATAAAATATACTGCCTGTAATAAATAAAGAGTTCTATGATGCAAGTTTAACAAGTTAACTAAAATAAGTCGATATAATGTTTATATTATTTGAATAGTTAAAAATATAATTTTTTTTATTCTACTGTGATTGATACTGATTTATTTTTTTGGTTTTTGGGCCTCAATTTTCAGAGTCAAATTATAGTTGGCCCACAAAGAAGTAGAGCTCCTCCTACTCCCTTCACAGGTTTTCTCTATTTACAATATTGGTCTCACTAGACCTTATTTAAGAGGAGTAAGTGTCAAACACTCAAACTATTTGAATCAATTTGTATTCCTACTGATATTGATTTAGCGACAATAAAGAAGTTGTAATATTCTTTTATTTTTGGGGGGAGGGGGTTTTCTTTAATTTTCCCAATTGTTCCTCTAAAGCATTCATGATTGTGAACTGGAGGAATATCTGGTATGACTAGAAATTATGCCAACGGTTAAGGGCAATTGCTCAAGATATTTGCTCTAGTTCGTCCTAATAATAATACCCAGATCACACCAGTAACAGTTAGTAAAAACATTCTTCAAAATTTGACATTATTACTATAAATTGATTCAAATAATTTGACATCTATCCTCCTTCAATCAATTTTATATTCAACCCTTATCATACGAAGAATTTTTCTGTAATGTGTTCATGCATTGACTTTTTATGGTGTCATAATTGAATAATTTTTTTTTTTGGTTATGGAAATAGTTGAATAAACTTTTACTTTCAAATTGACAGGTTATTCAAATTTAACCATTTTTTATAGGATTATTGAACTTTAATTAATAAGGAATTAAATATGTAAAATATATTCTATTTTTCCTCCAAAAATTCGATGTTCTACCTGGTGGGTCCAGCAATAATGTGATAAATGAATCCAGCTGTAATTAAAAAAAATTCCACAAGAACTACTAACAGCTTTCAATGTGTTTTAGCTGGCCCCCGCAGTTTCTTTTCAAGCCTTTTTATAAAGGAGAAATTTTACCCAATCAGCTTTGCTCATTATTTCTTTGGCATTTTAGGGCTTTCTTTATGAGTCCATCATGGACATTTATAGGGACATATGAATGTCGCCCTCATTCACATGTTTTTAAAATATTGTGGTATTTATTTAATTTTCTATGTACGTGGCAGGTTCCTTTTGGTAATCATGGGACCCAATCACAGGACCAAATTTTTGGGTGGTTCAAAAATCAAAATACAGACATTTGAAGCAGAGACAAAATTTCTGACTACCGGTATGTATCAAGTACACCCTGGGAGTGTGATTAGGTATCGTGCCTAAAATGCATGCACATTGTGGTGTTTTTTGTACAAAGTTTGTGACCTTGAACTTCTAAATTTGGTTATAAATTGTGTTTGTGTTGCTCCACCCAAAAATTTGCCCCATGCAAAATGAAATTGTATGTCCATTTCCTGTTTACTTTTGTGGTAAAAACTATTTACTTTATTAGTAGTTTTTAATATTCGTATTTGATTTTTTAGTGAAATTTTGGGCGCTGATAATATATAATTGGAGTTATTAGATATCAAAAATTCTTACTTACAAAATACCACTCAACGTTATGTATCAGGAGGGTATTTGTTTTGTATATACCATCAACAAGTCAAATTTTTTGACTTAGCAATTTAATCAACTTTTAGGTTACGTATCGCTTGTAAATCAATATTACTATTTGCATGTGAGAAATATACTTACATAATATTGCATCCCTAAATAATAGGGATATTTATTTTGTTTATACGAATACTGAGTTATAAATACCTTTTTTCGATTATTATTTAGTGGTCATTGGTTAAAGTAAAAGGATAAAAGTATAACTACAAACATAAAGCAAAACTACTAAAATTAACTAAGTATCATCCTAAACAAACAGTAGTTACCACCAACACCACTAAGCCTATTTGCAGAGATCAACCTGACTAGCATGAAAAAACTCCTTGTCGATTCCTCTATAGCTTAGCCATGAACCTCCGCCAATCCATGTCACAACAAATTTTTCATGTACCCTACAATGTTACCATTGGCTTTATGACCTTGATTTACAATATTAGCTCCATTCAGGCCATGCTTACTTATGATATCTGGATTTGCATTTATCAACACTACCATTTATTTGCAATAAATAAGTGACAAGTCATCAAATCACTAAGTTGAAGCATCTTCGACTCTATGATGGCATACGCAACATAAATAATCTTAAGGTATGGATCGTTGAGAGATATTTCTTAAGTAAGGATTATTGATGTCTAACACCGCCAAAGTAGGGATTATAAGAGTCCAAAACCTTTTTGCTAGACCATCTTGTTAGATCCTTCTTTAGGGATAGTCAAGCGAAACTTGTAAGATTCAGGGTTCATAAAAGAGGCCAGTCCATTAAAGTCCTAATTTTAAAGGCTTATCAGCACTCTCTTGAATTCCTATATAAGAAAATTAGAGGAATCACCGTATGTCAAACCCAATTGATATTGGTGAACAAGTGATAAGGGTGTTACTAGACCAAAAGGCTTCTAAGTTCTAACATATTTGCACGGTTCGATGTAGGAGTAGAACAGAGAAAATTATGAAAACTTTTTCCTTTTTTTTGGCAAGAAAAGATCATACCATCTATGTAGTGGGCCATAATTGAAGTGTCTAATTGGGAATGGAAATCTAGCTAAACAATACAAATAAGAATAAGTCGAATAAAAAATTGAATAGGCTGGATAATATGTCAAGATGTTTGCATCCCACAAAGCATATGGAATGCTAAGCTCCTATACATCTGGTTCCATTTCAAATCGAATTAACTTTGATTTTGGGTCATATAACTATAATTAAAATTTAGTGATCGCATCTTAATTAAATACTTAATGATCAGTCATTTGATGTTAATATAGTTTTCATTTCTCTTTTGAAAATTAATGGCTTAAGATATTAATTGAGATGTATTAGTAAAAATAGTTAGATCAAATTAATATAAGCATTCAACTTATAGATTTCATTTTGCATTGAGAATGTTACTGGCATTACCGATTCAATTTGCATTTCATCTATTCTTTTTTTTTTTAAATTTTTAAGAGTTAATGTCTTCGTAAAACCTATGCAAATTTTATATTTGTAATTTTAATATTATAAGTATAATGGTAAAATCTAGGCAAAGAATATTACAAATATCATTTTGAAAAATTAGGATTCAAAATAGTTGTTTTATTATGGTTTCATTAATATATATTTTTTAGTCCCTTCCCCGTAAAAAAAAAAAAAAAAATTTTGGTTTTAGTCTTAACATTAATTGAGAATGTATAAAAATGGCTATCAACCCTCTAATTCTCTCGAACTCTTTGATACTTTTCGTATTTCAGTGGAGAAATACGCTAACTGATTATATTTGAATGTTTTTAATCACATTTTTGTAACTGATAAATATTTGTAACTGAGAATCCCTTTTTTTTAATGGGTACACCTACTTTGGTCATAATGTTAATTCTAATTGTTGTATGTGAGTGGACTAACATATTATCAAATCCCTAAATATGTTACTGTATTTACATCTTATCAAAATGTCAATAGCATGCTTTGTTACTTTTTGGGTATGATTCGTTGCTATAAAATTAATATATAAGCTTCCCATTTATTGTATCTAATTTCACCAAAAAAAATCAATTGTAAACTTCAAAAACTATTTTTTTAACCTTGAATACTAAATGTTTTGGTTTGACAACTGGTCATCCTATATGGCATAGGAGTTGACACTGTAAGATCTCATTAGCTTAAGTTGTTATTGATTTATTTTTATCATTAATTATTAATAAGCAATAATGATTTTATCCATCTAGTAAATATACAGTGATTTGAAATCAATAGATTTTTGAAGAGTTAGTTAGCATTGATGGGAAATGCACTTTTATAATTAGATTAAACTTGCATTTGTGAAATACTTTAAATAATCAGTTACAAATAAGTACAATTAAAATTACTTTTTTCATGAATTCTAATTTTAACTTTATATGACAGAAATTTGTTCAAATAGAGAACTATACCACTCTATGTGAAGTGTTAGAGTATAAAACTATTCCTGAGCCTTCAACCATCAGCTTAAATTTTTGGTTGAGTTGATATTTGAACATGGTATCAGAGCCTTTCTGAGCGAGAAGTTTCGAGTTCAAATCTCAGCAACTCCCATATTGATTTATTGCGCAAGATAGGGGAAGCTTTTGCAGCAGCCACGCTTCAAGCCCAAAGGGCATTCGCGTGAGGGGGCGTGTTAGAGTATAAGCCTATTCCTGTGCCTTCAACAATTAGCTTAACCTTTTGGTTAAGTTAGTCTTTGAACACGAAGCATGGGTTTAACACTAGTAAATAATAAAATTCAGTTGGGTTTCGGTTTCAAGTTGGGTTATTATCAATTCAGGTTAACTTCGACTTTGTTGATATTTGGTGCAATAAGTTTGTCTTGTGAAGAAAAATAATTTTGGAGTAAACTATGTGTATTGTTTAACATTGGATGCCGATTTCCAATTTTTTGGGGGGTAAATTGGATAAAGAGAAAAAGTAAAAATTGAGCCACTGCTGGGAAAAATATATTATTTTTCCGTCATTAAGAATACCTATGACACCTTCTATCTTGCAACAGTTTATTCCCAAAAAAAAAAAAAAAAAAGGGAGTGAAAGTTAAAGCGTCATATGCGTTAAAATTGTTAGGACAATGTTAAACAATACATTAAATATAACAATTTAACGCCTATGACTTTTCAATTTTCACTCCTATTTTTTTTAAATTTTATAAACATTTGCGAGGTGACAGGTGTCATAAATATTCTTAATGCATGGAAAAATAATTTACTTTTCATCAGTTTCTCAAATTTTTCTTTTTTTTCTTTATCTAATTTAACCAAAGAAATCATATATATATATATAGATATATATATATATATATTATATATATATATATATATATATATATATAATATATATATATATATATATATATATATATATATAATATATATATATATATATATATATCTATATATATATAATATATATAATGTGTGTGTGTGTGTGTGTGTGTGTGTATATATATATATATATATATATATACACACATGTATGTATGTATGTATGTATGTATGTATATGTATATGTATATGTATATGTATGTATAATGAGTTCTAACATTGTTGTCGCGACACGTGTCCTTTGAAGCATTTATTAAGATTTTATTTAAAAATAAAAATTTAAACAATATGTAATTTAAAGTCATTATAATAAATAGTATCTTTTCAACTACTTCAATAAAAGAAAAATAGAAAATAAATTACAGATATATTAATATTATTATTTCTAAAAATTTAAATTATAAGTTTAGTTATAATATTTCTAAAAATATTTTAACTAAAATTTTAAAAGAAACCATGTATAGCACGGATTTAAGGGGTAGTTAATGTTTAATTGTTGGGTCATAAACTGTTGTAAAGGTGTCATAAATTAATGTCTTTGAAAAGTTTGCAAACTAAGAGCATCTGCAATGCAAGGCTCGTGAGCAAAAAATTTGACTCACAGTCCAAAAAATACCATGCATCAATGATCCGTTTCGCTCATCCCACGGTCCAGCTCACGGCCGTGATCCGCCCCCTATATATTTTTTCTTTTTCTTTTTTTGCCAACTAAGCTCTTAAAAGTCTAAAACCCAATAATATGTTAGCTGTGGGGTCCATAAAATATTATTTTATTTAGTGATCTACGTTGGTGATCCATAGGATGTAGAGAGGAGAGAAAAAGTTAACTTGTGAGATGATGTGGAGAGTATGGCCCCCCAGTTGTGATTCAAAATTATGAATCACCATTGCATATGCTCTAATGTCTTTGAAAAATTTACAAATTGTTGTTAAGTTTACAAATTAATTCTCTGCAAAGTTTCTCAAATTTTCCCTTTTTTTGTTTACCAATTGTTGCTGGAATGGGGGAATCCTACCTCGCTTCCTCTTGTAACTTTTCTCTAACTAGCATTTCAGTCACCTTTCTATTTGGATTCTTCTTTCTTGTTCCAATCTCAAAAATCTGAATGTCCAGCTCGATAGATATGTCGAGTGGTCTATCCAACTCTCTATTTCCTTGCAATATTGGCAGAAGATCCATTCTCACTGCACGCACTATTTTTCTTATGGCGAGAGAGTTTTCGAACATAGCTTGGGTGGCTCTTTACGTTGCCAATAGGTTAAGAAATTATCTTGCTAATATGTCGACAAATTTATAGTTTTCGTTGGAAACCTCCACAGTTTGGAAAAGGTATTTGCAAAGTTTAAAGTTGTAATCTGGTCCTGAGGGGATATTGTTGGAGACTAATTTGTATCATCAGGAAAGTCCAAAAAAAAAAAAAAAAAGGGAAATATTGTTGGAGACTATGCACAGCGTGTCTGGGTCAAACGATTCCCCATTTTACTAAAATTGAACTAATGTCGACCCAAAAAGAGGTAGGACTATTTATGATTGATTTCTTGATTCATGAGATTCGAATTTGGGATATTGTTTTAGAGAAATAAGTGTCAAACGACTTGAATCTATCTATATTAATAGTATATGCACCATGTTTTTATAAAAGAGCAATGTCTAACCCATATGTACTAGAGCAACGTATGGTACTTAATGATGTGAAAAAGGAAGCAAGTTTTTTTTTTTTTTTTTTTTTTTTTAACAGAGCCAAATTAAGTTAAGAAAGTGTGACATTATATTCTGACATTTATGATTAAGACTAACATAATTGCCTTTTCTTTTCGTATATGGAGAGGCTTAAAAGTCATAGTTTAATTTGGATAAAGTTTAAACTAAAATTTCAGGTCACAAATCTTAGATTTGGCATTAATTGAGCTGCATAAGTCATAACTAGGGATGATAGTTATATTCAAATTTGAGACAGATCCGATCCGATGCAAAATTATCCGATGAAAATCCGAGCAAAAGAAAACAAATTGAATCCGAGTTCGATAAAAGTAATCTGAATCTAGGTTGGATTTAGATTGGTTTCGGAGGAAGGCTAAAATCCGATTCGATATTTTAATTTGATCCGATTAATTTTTTAAATGTTTAAACTATAAAATTTGTAGAACTTAAAAGTCTATCAGCCGCCCCTCGCCGCCGTCGCAGCCCCCGACTCCTAAATTTGATCTTCATTTTTAGTGTCAGCATGTTATTTTAATTTTTAATCAATAAAAATAGAAAGCCTAAGAGACCTCCCTAAATTAGCCACTCCTCTCTGGTTCCCTCACTGTCCGCAATTCTCACCTTACTGGCTCTCATTTCACTCAAACTCACGCCACTCAGTCGCCAGCCCTCTCTCGTCCGACGTTCTTTACCTCTCTATCTACTCGGTTACTATTCACGCATTGTAACTGTCAACGCTATTATCAACCCCTTCTCCTCGCCGACCGTCGACAACAACCATCACTTCGTTGACCACCGACATCAACCCATTGAACATGAAATATGTACTTTCTTTTATTCCTCGTTTAGCTTAACTGTTCAAAAATTTGGTTAATAAGCTAAGATAGAGGTCGCATCAATAGGTGGGTGGAATAACATTGAATGATAAAGCAGTACAAAATTATTTAGGGCAAAAGGAATCACTCCAGATTGGATTAAAAATTTGACTCCGATCCGATCCGACTCACATCGTATTCAAACATTCCCCTTTGATCCGTCAAATTCGGATTAAATTTTTGGATCTAAATTTAATCAGTTTCGGACTTAAATGTTCCAATATTTGATCTGAACTCAGCCCGCCAACATCCCTAACTATAACATGGTCTTCGCATAATACAGGTAATTTCAGAGACATTTATTTAATAAAAAAATTACTATGAATAATAGTTGGGGGACTATTTAAGATTCTACTGATAATTGATAGCACCAAAAGATCGACATAATGTCATAATTATAATAAGGAAAAAATGGTGAATGAAATGGGGAATGTATGTGAATCTTTCATGCAAAATAGTAGATGAAGTGGAGGCATGGAAGAATATTTTGTTACATCCATCAGAACAAGGGACAACAGCAATGGACAAAAAGGGCAGTCGTCATATACATGTTTTCGCAGCAACAATGATCAAGTTGTATTTTGCCTCATTAGCTAGGCCCGGCCCAAAAAGTATAACTATTGTATTTTGGGAGTTTTATATTCTTTGTGTAATTAGGAGCTATAATAATAACGGAAATACCTAAAACCAGCATCATTTCTTTGTCTACTTGCTAATGCCTAAGATTTCCATTAATGATGTAGATTTGAGCTTTGCTTTATCATTTTTTGTTTGGAGCATTGGATTCCAATTATCTAAATTTTTAGGAGGTCTGTTGCTGATACGTCATGATTTTTTTTTTAAAGGATTGAATAGATCACACGAATCTAAATCATATCTGAAGTCGTGTTTGAACTATAGAAACAAGAAAATGACATCATATCTATATTTAAAGTTTGGACCAAAAAAAAAAAAAAAACATAACACAACCTTTTTGGGGATCAGACAAATGTCGGTAATTGGATGCGACAAAATTTCGCCAAATCTTTTCAAGACCTTGTTTGAACCTTTTTTTGTTATGGATTTTAACGAAGTCATTTGAACTTCCAAAATACATGGAAACATTGGACATTTCTATTAAAAACCGAACGGAAGTTTCATCCATACAGACAATATAGTCAAGATGCACTGTTCAAGTAATAGGATTATATATATTTTGTGCCTACTATTTCTGAACTTTCAACTGATTATATGAAAGAAAAACTCTAACAAATAAAGAATATAGTATTATGAACCTTGTGTTCGGTTAGAGTATTTATCCTTCGGTACACATCAAAATGGAGAGAAAACCAGTGGAAAGGAGACAGTTCTCAGTTTTCATTTACAATATACCCACAAAGCTAGATCACCATGGCCTTAAAGGGGTCTTCCAAAGAGTAGGAAGACTAAGCGACACATATATTCCTCATAGAAGAACAAGAAGGAGTAATGCCAGGTTCGAATTTGTACGTTATAGCAGAGAAAATGAGGCCATCAGAAGCATTCTTTTGTTTAATAATGCAAATATTCGGGGAAGTAGATCCTTGGTATCTAGGGCAAGACATGAAAAGGGAAGGATTCAACAACAATCATACAACATGCATTTTACTGGAAAGCGGTAGTAGCAACAGAAGCAACTTTGGAAATGAAAACATCAGCAAAAGCATCAAGTTTGGAGAAGGAAAGAAACGTATCAGATTGAGCTCAACAGTAGGGATGCAGAGGAAGGAGTCAATCAAGAAAGCCAGTGGCATAAGAGAGCTTTGGTAGAAACAATTAATGAAGAATTTGAAGAATGGTTGAGCAAGAGTCTGGTGTGCACAACAGAAGAGCCCAGAGATCTTGCAACTTTGGCTTCAGCAATTAACAATGGATTTGGTTTGTGTTCCAAAATTTGTACGCTAAGTAGCTTCAAATTCATTATGACATTTCCTACCATGGCTCAAACGGAAGAACCATTAATGAATCATGAAGAGCTTGATATGTGGTTCAGTGATATAAATAAATGGAGTATATATGATTCTTGTGAAACAAGAGAAGTATGGCTAAAAGTCTTTGGAGTCCCACCTCATGGATGGAGCTGGGAAAATTTTGAGAAGATAGCAAGTCTATGGGGCAGGTTGATCACATTAGAGAAATCTATTTCTAGAACTGATTCCTTTGAGTCCGTGAAGCTACTGCTAGTCACTCAGGTATTTAAAAGAATTGACCATGATATACTCCTTACTTAAGGAGATGAGGGTTATAGACTGATCATTCGTGAAATAGGTCTTGCAATTCAAATAGTGCACAACGACAGCGGTTCTTCTAACAGCTCTCCTTTGGAGAAAATGGACTCAAGTGGTGAGGTTCCAGGCTTTGAAGATCTGATGGATAATTTAAATGCAGAGAATGATGTGGCTCAGAGTAACATAAGATTTGATGATCCATCAATGGCAGATCAGAGGAGAGAAGTAGTTCAAGAGCCACCAAAAAATCAAAACAACTCAAATTCAAATTCGATGGCAATTGAAAGGCCAACAGCCTTCACCAATCAAGCGAGTATTTATTCTAGAGCAAGAGCCAAGACCATTTCTTTTAGCCAAAATGGTTATACAGAAGAATTGCTAAAGATAACTCAGCACTCACAGTCATTGGGAAATGAGTAGAATCCAGAAAGCCTTGAAACAGATAAGCCACCGGGATATGAAAATCCTCACCTCAGTCAAGCTAAAGATTTTAATCAAGCTAATGATTTACAAATTAATTGCTCCCCTAAAGCTTAGGAAATTGGGGCGGATGCATTGAAAGAAGGTGAATTTCGGGTTTAGGAAAATGAGATAGTAGAAACCTCTCTAGGTTTTGAGAGCCAATTCCCAGGAAAAGAATACCCTAACGAGAAGAAAGTCAGTACAAGGAAAAATAACTGCATTGGATCCAAGGCTAATCATTCAAGGAGCCATACCTTAGAGAGTATCTCAGTTGTACAAAATGAAAGGGCAGCTACATCGAGAATAACAGTAACTCTGAGGAAGAACAAAGCTAGATCAGGCCAACCTCCAAGCAGTAAGAAGTGATGAAGATAGCAACCTGGAATGTCAGAGGTATTGGCTCTGATAGGAAAAGGAGTATGGTGAAGAATTTGATTAAAAGGGAACATCTTGACCTCATTGGGATAATAGAAACAAAACACTCAACTCTATCTCATTGGGATATATTTAAGCTATGGGGTCATCAAACAGTGGACGGTGTTAATGTTTTAGTAAA
Organism: Carnegiea gigantea; assembly: GCA_029747015.1. Taxonomy (NCBI): domain Eukaryota; kingdom Viridiplantae; phylum Streptophyta; class Magnoliopsida; order Caryophyllales; family Cactaceae; genus Carnegiea; species Carnegiea gigantea. The sequence continues at coordinate 86,401 of JAKOGI010000112.1, forward strand.
TGATAGATCAAGGGGGCTAATCATCTCATGGCATAAGGATTCCTTTCAGCAGACAGGTTTTACAGCAGGGTGGAGATGGGTTTGTATTTGTGGTGAATTTATGAAGGAACAATTTGAGTGTACTATCTGTCTAATCTATACACCAAATGATCATCAGGCTAGACTACAAGCTTGGAACCAACTTAGAATCTTGAAAGCAGATATTAATGCCATCTGTTACTTCTAAGAGATTTTAATGAAGTTCTTAAGCCCTCAAAAAGAAGAGGTGCACTGCACAATACTGCAAGTATAAGAGACCTGCAGGAATTAGTTCAAGATCTTTAGCTTATTGACCTGCACATTGACAATCAATTCACATGACTGAGGAAGAATTCAGCTAGTAGAATTGATAGAATTTTGGTGGATAAGGAGGTTATTGAAGCATTCTCAAAAATTTACGCCTACCATTGAGAAAGGATTTTTTCAGATCACTTTCCAATCATAATCACTTCAGATCACTAGTTTGGGGACCAATTCCTTTCAGATCCTTAGAGTGTTGGTTAGAAGAGCCAAGCTTCCTGGACTTGTTTAAGAAAGAATGGCTACAACTCACTGGATTATCCATAGATAAGAAATTGAAAGTCCTTAAAGGCCCTTTGAGAAAGTGGAATAGGGAGGTCTTTGGCCACATTGATCTTAAGATCCAATCCTTCTAAGAAGAAATATCACAATTAGATCCCAGAGCTCAGACATAAGTCTTACATGGCTGTGATTGGCATAGAAGAGAAGCATTACAATCTGAATTATGGTTGTGGATGGCTCGGAAGGAAAGATATTAGAAGCAACTATCAAGATGTAAGATCCTCAAAGAAAGGGATAGAAACACAAAATACTTTCACCTCCTTACTTCTTTAAGAATATAGAGGAAGTTGATCACCAAAATCATGGACAATGGAAAGGAAGTCACAGAAATTCCAGCCATCAAGAAAATCATCAGAGGACACTTCAAGCATCTTTACAGGAAGCAAAAACCCTCAACCTTTGACATCTCAACTCTTGGTCTTAAGGTGCTGTCATCAATGGAAGCAAAGTCCCTTAAAGTAGCAGTCTTTAAGGAAGAAATCAAAGAAGCATTCCTAAGTTGTGATCCATCTAAGGCCCCAAGGTATGATGGCTTTAACTTGAAATGTTTGAGGAAAGTTTGGCATATTGTACGAGAGGATTTTATTCAGTAAATCAAATAATTTTTTGAGACTGCTTCATTTCATCCAAGTATCAACACAACATGGGTGACCTTGATTCCCAAGAAAAAAAGATCACTAGAGGTGGCTGATTTAGACCAATAAGTTTGGTAGGGATTGTGTATAAAATAATTGCTAAAATCCTCAGTAGAAGGCTTAAACAAGTACTACCAAGCCTGATTGGAAAGACCCAAACTGCTTTTGTTAATAGAAGGCAGATCTTGGATTGAGCTTTAATAGCAAATGAAATAGTCAGTTGGCTTAAAAGGAAGAGGAAAGCTGGAGTTCTGCTAAAACTTGATTTTCAAAAAGTATATGATACCATAGACTGAAACAGCCTAGACACGTGATGAAAAAGATGGGTTTTGGAAGCAAATGGAGGGGCTGAGTACAATCATGCTTAACAAATGCCACCATCTCCATCCTTTTTAATAGCTCTCCCTATGAACCATTTAAGATGGAAAGAGGCTTAAGACAGGGTGATCCTTTATCACCTTTCTTATTTGTCATAATGGCTGAAGTGCTAAGCAAGATGTTGACTAATGCTACTCAGTTGAGGTTCTTCAAAGGGATAGAAGTGGGTGTCAAGGAAGTTAAAATCTCTGATCTGCAATTTGTATATGATGCCTTAATTTTTAGTGAAGCTAATGATGGATACTTGGGAAATATCAAGAGGATCTTGTTAAGCTTTCAATCCTTTTCAGGACTTACTATGAATTACAAGAAGTCTAGCTTGGTAATGCTAGGAAAGGATGATGTCTGGGCTCAAAATGCAGCAACAAGGTTAGGGTGTACTCTTGTTCAATTACCTATCACATATGTTGGTGTTCCTCTTGGTACAAGTGTAAAGAAGGCCTCCTCTTGGCAAGACATTTTGGAGAAGGTGCCAAACAGATTGAGCTCTTGGAAAGGCAGTTGCTTATCAAGGGCAAGTAGATTAATTTTATTCAAGGTAGTGCTGAATTGTTTGCCTATATATTATCTCTCCTTTTTAGAATGCCTAAAAAGGTGGCTCTGGAGATCACTAAAATGCAAAGAAAATTCTTATGGAGTGGAAATAAAGAAGGAAGATACAATGCCCTTGTCAAGTAGGAAGTAGTGCAGAGACCAAAAAAGTTTAGAGGTTTGGGGGTTGGTGATCCTGTTTTGAAGAATTTAGCACTCTTATTTAAGTGGTGGTGGAGGTATACTTGTGAAGGGAGCTCTTTGTGGAGAAAGGTAGTTGACTCCATCCATAATGAAGATTTGAGCCTTATGCCCACAAAGAATATCTCTCAGTTTCCAGGGCCTTGACAAGAAATTAGGAGGATGGCAAAAGAAGAACAGTTGATCAATGCTGAGTTCATGCAAAACCTGAGTGTACAGATGGGTGATGGTTCAGGTACTAGTTTCTGGTAAGATATTTGGATCTCAAATCAAACTCTAAAAACTTTATATCCAACCCTATTTCATGTCTCAAGTCAGAAATCTGATATTATTGCAAATATGGGTTGGTTTGAAGGAGAAGTCAAGAAGTGGACCCTAATGTGCGAAAGACAACTCTTACCAGATAAATTACAGCAGGTTGAAGACCTTTGTACTCTGCTGCAACAGCATTCCCCCATAAGAGATAAAAGGGACCATGTTCTCTGGTGCAAGAAGAGGGAGTTTTCAACTAAAAAATTTGTACAAAATGTAGATAATGTGACAATTCACACTACTAAGGTTGACTGTCTGGTCTCCTCTGTATGGGTAAATCTTGCTCCACCTAAGGTTGAGTTCTTCTTATGGCAAGCTCTTCTGGAAAAATTGAACACAAAATACATGCTGCACAAGAAAGGTATTATCCCTACTCAAGCTGTAAACTGCAGTTTTTGTGGCCTTCACATTGAGGATCCGGATCATTTGTTCGTCACTTGCTCCTTTTCTTAGAGTATTTGGAGCAGCTTCACTCAAGCCTTTGCTCACCGAGTGCAATAGCAGGATACCTTCAGGCAGTTTTATGAAATGTGGCTAGCCCAAAGGATCTACGACAAGACCAGGAAAAAGATATGGATCGTTGCTTTCTTTGCAATGGCTTCGAGTCTGAGGATGAAGAGAAATGCTGTGGTTTTTGAGCAGTAAGATCTGAATGTTGATGCACTTTGTCGTGCCATTAAATGGAGGATAGCTCTGTGGCCCAAAGCCTGGAAAGATTCTATTCCATACTCCTCAGCAGAGCTTGCCAAAAATTTTGGATCCTTGCACATGCTTTTCCCGTAGCCTTCTTGCGTTTTGCTGCTGTTGTCCTGGTGTAGTTGGTGCAGTGTATGTGGCTTTCGTCTAAGTCCTATTTTTCTAGGTCCTTAGCCTTATTATGTTTTCTTCTAGCATGATGCTTGTGTTTTTCAGTTTTGGTTTTGTTATTTTCCTCCTTCGTAGTTGGGACTTTAGCCATTTACGGCACTAATAATCGGAAAAAAAAATGAATGTCTTGATGGTTAGCTTGATATAAACTTTTTGATTGGCTAAGCATAAATATTTAGCTGATTTTATTTGAATATTTCATTGAACAAGCTAGAGACCTATTATGTGATTGAGAATCTATGAACATTTAATTGGTAACTCTAAAATCATTCAATTGAGCAAAGCTAAAAAAAATCAATTGAATTTCACGAACATATATGTAGAAATTAGGAAAATTTATTTGGTTCTTTATATTAGCAATATGTGCATGTAATTATAATGTGCAGTTTATTGCAAGCATCTTCCAACCCCAGGTGCTAGACATGAACAACTTAGTAAAATCATTAATGTAAGTGTCACTGGCTTATTTAATTGATTTTTTTTATTTGTTGGGTAGTAAAAATACAATGAGACACTATGTGGATGCACATCGAACCTGGACTGCTTATGTGCTTCCTGGATTTCTGCTCTATCCACTGATTTAAACGTACAATATAGGAAACAACCCTTGAAACTAAAACATTGATCAGCTAGTAATGAGATTACAACAGGGGTTGGAACATCGATTTACATGCAACGTACTAGTAAAGTGCTATCAGTCCAAAATTCTATGGCCAACCAGTGTTGTTGAGTCACCAGAGAGAGAGCTTTTTCAATTGCTATAGGTTTCACAACTAGAGTTGACCAACACATGACACATTCCTCATATGCCGATAGAGACATGTTATTGGATTGAGCCATAACCTAGAAACTCGGATGACAATTTTGGAATAAGGACTATTTCACCCCCACTTCACAGTGTTAAGCAGTGCGCACTTATAGTAGTGTGGTGTAACCGAATTTCTTCGGTCTGCCAATGGATGTTCTGAGTCCAACTGTAGTTGCAGATTACTTTGCAATATTTCTATTAGTTTATGGGGACTACTGGCGGCAGCATGGAAAAGGATCTGGCTTCGAAAACCAAATATTCTATAGAACTACGACAAAGGTAGCCACTCTTGCTTTATAGCTAGGTACCATACTGGCCATTTAGGAGAAGTATTCAATCACAAATTCATCGTGCCCGAGAGACTAGTGGATTCCCATCAATATTAATTGCTAAGGGGGAAACCCACCAAATAAGTTCGGGTACCCAACAGTCTCTGATAGGTGATGGACCGACTCCTCTGTCTGGCATAGCCAACACTCATGAATTTGCCCTAAATTTCTAACAGGTCTATTACTACCAGTAGGTATGGCGTTATGGAAAGCTTTCCATATTAAAATTTTCCAACGAGCAGGAACATTCAACGTCTAGAGAATCTTTAACATCTTCATATATCTTTGATCTGCCTCCATTGTGCGTCAACTCATTAGCCAATAATAACCAGATTTAATATAATATGTATACTCCCCAGTTTTGTTTAAACACCAACGTAGGTGGCCAGGGTTGGTAATTAGGCAAACCACTTGTGTTAAATGCTGCATACCATTTCAGCAGGAAAGAAAGAGTAGAGCTTACCAATATCCCACCCTGTTCTCCTTCCATTGAAGAGGTAAGAGACAGGTCAATGTTCCCATTTGGATTGATTCACAGTTGAACTCAGCTGCAGCTCCTAGTTATTACATCATTGACCTTCGAGTATCCGCACTGTTTGGTCATTCCAAAGCAAAATGATAAGTGTCTTGCTGTAAGATACTTCATAATTGTCTTGTTTTGACTAAAAATTCATACTATTATGTTTTTAAATTGAAAAAAAGGTAGGATCGAATCATGGAAGTATATTACAACTTATAAATTGTATAAAATCATCTTTTTATCCATAATTTATCACATTTTTAAAATACGCATATCATATGTACTCGTGGATGGGGTTAATGCAATTAGGGTATCATTTAATACTTTGTCGGCGCAGCCGACGAATATTTAAGGTTAGCAATTCATAATTAAGTATAATCATTGAAAAATTTGTGATTTTAAATCGTAAAACATGTTAATTTGTGATAAGATAAGATATTTAAGAGTGTCTTACAGTAAGACATATATCACTACTCCATTCCAAATATGCTACCTAAGGCCTTCCTTGAACTCTTGGGTTGCTCTGGATAGGCTCGACCTACCCCATGATGAATTGTGTTCTCTACAGCCATAGTACGCTGCATCAATAAGAGCATGTGTTCCGTACTTACCCTGATAGACTTGAGATATTAAGATTTGTGCTTTTGTAACACGTTTGTCATTACTATATAACAATTTAATGGCCACCCACAAAAAAATAAAACAAATACAACAATTTCATATGATTTAGCACTTATTCATTATTTATTACATTTTTTTCCTTTAACTATCTTGTCTAGAGCGGACTTTGCCATTATTGCATGGTTGTCCTTTATTATTTATGATTTAGCACTTATTATTTATTACATTGAGCACAAAAGTACCACTTAATAAAACTAGTTTGATTGAGATTGCAATTTTGGGACCAAGGTGGGGATACTTTAATTAAATAAGCATTAGACAAAATAACCGGAAGGGTTCTCTATTATTTACGTAGGTCCTAAGCTCTAGCTTGTCCTTTATAATGTTTGTTTACTTGCAAATCACTCTACACTATATGGACAATGTGACAAGGGGTTGGTTTGATATGCAAAGTGCTCACTTTTACAGAGCCCCAATTTGGGCAACCAATGCAAAATTTCCAAGTATTTATCCAGCTGTGGAAGAAGGACAATGGGTGCATTATACATCTTGCATTGGGCATACAAATTCAACTAAATTATGAGAAAACTAAGTGCTTTGGCAAAGATTTTAGTGAGGGTTAAAAATAACCTATTACTTGGTTAGTGGACTCTAAAACGCGTAATTATTGATAGAAAAAAAGGATCTTTGAAAGAGATCAGCTTCATAGCCTAACTACAAAGTTAGCTAGCAACTAGCAAGGTTTATGGAAACTCTTGTCTCTTTCCGACCAGGGAAAAAATTGTCTACTCTATTTTTGCTTCTCGTATATGGTGCAGTTCAAACTTTTTATGTTTCACTACTCATGCATTGATTGATATATTTAAAATTATAATGATTGTTAATGAACTAATTTTATAATCTTATTGTTGGCAATTGATTTCTACATAGAGTAAATTACTATAGCTAATGATAATAAAAAAATAACCATCGTTTGTAATATGCATATATATATATATATACATACATATATATATATATATATATATATATATATATATATAATATATATATATATATATATATATATATGTTAATGCTCTTTATTTATTTTATCATTTTTTTTTTGTTATATATCCTTCTGTCAAGAATCATTTGCAAATCCCTGAAATTATTACATTTTTTTTTTTGGTAGAAAGGCAGACCCAAAAATCAATTATATGTATACAGATTTTGAATTTACATTTGTAATATGTACCCATGAAGAGTTCATGATTAGGTAGCTGAAACCTATACATGAACACATTACACTATTAGAAATTCATAATGCTTTTATTGCCTTCTTATTCTTTCTTCATCATATTTATCATGGCCTAATGAAGACATATGTATATCTATACATATGTACATATTAAAACAGAAACGCTTCATTAATTAAATGTCATGTAGCAAAATTTTATAGCTTAGGACTTTTCCTTGCCTCATTCCAAGCCTAAAAGTTTGTAGCTTTAAAATTATGCCTAGTTTTAGACTTATGCAATGCATGGGAATTTTTTTTGTATTTTTTGATTTTTAACTATTTTTAGGTGTTGGTTATAACAACTACCAATAAAAATTATAACTAAGACATTAGAAGTAGGTTGTGATTAACTTAATGGAAAAATTTGTAGGTCCCTTGAGGGTAGTGGTACGATGATTGATTTCCATTAGGAACGTCAGGGTTTGATTTTTCCTGAATTGTGTGTGTGGATCGAAATTTATCACTAAAAAAGGGAAAAATTTATAGTGATAGTTTGTGTGTGTGTGTGTGAGAAAGGTAAGAAGTATAATATAAGAAGTCCTTTTCTCAAGGGTCCTTTCTAAATTATCCTCTAAGAGGATACGACTAAGGTCCAGATGAGAAATCACACACTACAGAAAATGTTACATCTAACCACGTTTAAATTTGCCTCCTTCCACGTTTATATCCATGGCAGAGCATATTCGCCACGCTTAAGGTAAGCGTGCATAGGGTATCAGTGGGGAAAAATTTGCCACGCTTAATAAGCGTGGCTGATTATGCACTACTCACGCTTATATCCGTGGAAGACTACTTTATTTACCACGCTTATATATGTAGGTAGATGACCCTCGCTTGTATCCGTGGCCAGAGTATCCTTTGGGACGAAAATCATTTTCACCACTCCCTCACTTATAAGTGTGGCATTATGCATGTGATAACTAACTTTCAAATGTTGTAAGCGCATACCTAATTTTGGCGGAAAAATTTTCATATTAAAAAATCAAAAAATCATTATATTTAAAAATGCGAATAGTTTATATTCACTAACGTTAACGTATTATAATCATATATACATAGAGAGAGGGGGGGAGGTAGAGGAAGAGATAGAGAGAGAATATATTTGATCTTAGCTTAAATGATACAAAAAGTACATCAACTTTATAACCATAAATAAACTATTATCAATTGAGTTTCAAAATAACTAGTGTTTAAGTACATAATGAAAAGTACAAAATTGAATTCAACATGCATATAAAGTATGCATCCACTACCTATAAGTTGCATTTGTTTGAAATAATATGTATAAGATTGAAACAAAACAGAACAGATCAGATGGCATGGAACTCCATAATTTCAAGTGAACACGTCACGAACCCAAATTAACTTCATATCCGATGTTGTGACATGTTACCCTTGGTTTCAATCTGAAATCACCAGGTCCATATATTGGAGTTTAGTACAACAAACAACGTCTAACAAGAAAAAACTTCTAAAAAGATTTCAAGATGTAATATCTAGCTATTATCCTCCATAACTATGTACTCGTGCTCTAAAAACATTATATAATATCCTTATGGTTAGGTTTTTCTTTTTAGTAAATTCCCTAATTTTGAAAAAATTTCGACAGAGTTCCGCTCAAAACTTGGCTATTTTCCTTTTACAACATGTCATAAATGCAATAACAAACTATTCACAATCTCAACGGCCACATGCCGGAGCAAATCAACTCAACAGGCCACACGCCTGGAGTACCCACCACAAATCCAACCCATTGCCATGAATAAATCCCAAAAATCGAATGCACAAAGCAAATCAAACAACTTAATACCATAAAAACATGTGATTTAAAACTTTTAAACTAAACTCACAATGTTCACAATTTGTAGTCTCTCAAGCAACACGTTGTCAACCATTTGGGGATCAGCTTTGTAATCGCATGCGTTCAATACCTATTGTAATCATGTTCAACTTCTTAACATGTGATTGAATCCATCATAATAAAATTGAGAAGACATGAAAGATAAGGCCATATTTACCATACCTGCATGATAACAAAGTGTCAAAACTTTCTTTTCACCACGAGCGTACTTTCTAACTGAATCAGGATTCTTCTTCAGCACCTTTTCTGTTATCTTCGTCACTTCCTTATAAGTCAACTAGCAAAATTTGTATATGGTTATAAGGATTTGCATAGAACATGAATGGTGTAGAATATTTTTAAAAAGTAGACATACTGGATACACAACATTTGACTTTGGTCGTTTGGAATTTCCTTGCTCAGTGAACTTGTTGTTCACTCCCATGATGGTTCTCTAGCAAAGCAAATAAATAAATAAAGACTTGATAATCATATACGCAACTAACATATTGTTTGGAAAGACAAATGACATATTTTAAAATTACCTTTTGAGTGGAAGTGCCACCTGGAATGACAATCTCTTCTTTATATATACAATTATATATCATTTGGAATTGAATTTGCATGCCGGTGTGAATGAACTCAATAGGCCACACAGTATCCAACACAAATCCAACAACCCATTACCATCAACAAATCCAACAAATCAATCAAACCACGATACGGCATTTCAATGCACAGTACAAATTAAACAACCCATTACCATCAAAACATGTAACTTAAAAATTTTAAACTAATTGGTTGAACTTACAATGTTCACATTTTGCAGTCTCTCAAGTAACACCTTATTAACCATCTGTGGATCAATTTTTTCTTTAATCACAATCATCGTCGATTCCTTGCAATCAGAACAAAATGAGAAATTTAGACAACATATAAATTATTAGGATAAGATGAAATAAATTAGTTAGTTCCATTAAAAAAAAATATTTAAAAAAATATATAGAGATTTATAGTTAGAGTGCCCTTATATTACCACAAACTTTGCAGTAACATGCTCATGAAAAGTCTTCTCCTTTGTTTCGTGAATCTCAATAAACCATTCAATTAGCCTAAGTTCCTTATTAGGTTCCCTCTCCTGAAAGCATGACATCAGTGCATTTATAAATTATTAATAGAAAATTTTATAGTATAAAATGTTGCGGTAAGAAACTCAAAAACTTATAATACATACAAATTTGTCCTGCTTAACTGCATAACTTTGTGATCCGCTTGTGTGCATATGCAAAAGATTTCCACTATCTCTTTTGCCAATCTCTGAATATTTCTAAGCATATGGATGTCAACGTTAAAAAGCAAAAGTTTATTAAGGTAGTTGTATTCAAATAATGAATTAGAAATGTAAACATAATAAGTAATCATGAATCTTACCTTGAACTTATTGAAAAAACAAAGATCTACAAATCCAAGTATGATACTCATTACTGTTTTATCTTGTAACTATTTGGAAGTCACTGTTACTGTTTATCGCAAAAGCAACTCATGACAGCTTCATTATGCCTAAACAAACACAATAGATGGTCTAAAACTTACAGCTCATGAATTAGTTATCACTGTTACTACGCATTTATCTTGTAACTATTTGGAAGTCACATATAATATCATGGTTCAATACAATCCAAATATGATACTCATTACTGTTTTATATTCACCTAATTGATATCTTTTTGTCAAATGTTTTTTGGATGAAAAGATGATATATCATATTTAGATCTGGTGAATATAAACAAATTTGATTTTCATTGAAGATGTGTTATTATTTTCATTTTGCAAATAATGTACTCTTAATTATATGCTAATGCACTCCTCTTTATGCAACATACCTCTTTGGGAGTACGTCACTAGGGCAACACATCAACAAAAAGAGAACAAAAACACATATAGATAAATACTAAGAGATGGAAACAAATGAAGCACAAAAGGAAAAGAAATTGGTTGAGCAAGGATGTAAAAAAGTAATCCATTCACTCAGGTTTGGAAATTTCATAATCTCTTAATTCATAAACTTCCATGTTAAAACAACAAGGGGGTGCCGAGAGAGACACACAATGTAGAGAGAAAGAGACGTATATATAATTGTATATATAAAGAAGAGATACTATATATCATGATATCCCAGAGGAAATGACACCAAACACCCATAAAGTAAAGATGTGTCAAGCTCTCTCTTCCTTCTCTTAATTCCTCTTCCTTCCACCTTTCCTCCTTTACCCTATAAGAAAGTCATCTATCTTTCCTTCTCTCTCTCTCTCTCTCTCTCTCTCTCTCTCTCTCTCTCTCTCTCTCTCTCTTCCTTGATACCATGATCAATATAAGACCTTCTTTATTTGATCTTCAAAGTTAGATGAAAGTTAGTGAAAATCCTCAAAGTGATCAAGTTGAAGAAACCTAAGAACACCAATTTTACCCTGAACAACTGAACACACCCATCCCCATTAACAACCGCTTCATCCAAACTCTAATCTAACAAAACCTAATTTTACAAATACAACACGGCCACCCCCAATCCCCACCACCTGACCCTAGCAACACTACCACCCCCTTCATCCAAACTCTAATGTTTGGCAATGCATCTTTATAAGTTTCCACCGCTCCACCTAAGCCACCATTGAGTAACCAAAACAATTACGATGCGTAATGGGATTTTAGCCAATTTAGCCAAATATCAAACATTTCAGTAATAATACTTCAGCAAATTTAGCAAACTCAGCAAAATTCAATAATAGGAGAACAAATTGAACCCAACAATTCATATTTCATTGACAAATTGAGCCAAACAGAGAAGTTAGATGATAGATTAGGGAAACAAAGATTAGCAAATGCATAAATCTCATAAAAGCAACCAAAAGTCACTCTGGGCATTAAAGACTAGGGAAACAAAGAAATTACAAATTCACTCTGGGCAGATTAAGGATTAAGGAAACAGAGAAATTACAAATTCGCAATTACCTCAGGGTCAAGCATCGAAATTGCCGACCACCGAAACTTCCAAGCACAACACTGAAATAGATTGAGAAGCACGTCGCCAAGCACAGTACAACACCGAAACTGACAGAGGGTCGAGCAGACGGTTGATTTCATGCCGCGGCCAGTATGTCACCGCCTGGAGTTCTCACTACCGACATGACCACCGTCGACACGACCACTGTAGGGCTGAAACGAAGGGTTAGGCTGATGATTGAGAATGAATTGAAGCAGGGGTCGGGGAAATGCCAAGCATTGCTGCGTCTGTGAGTCAGGGCAAAGGCAAAAGCAAAAGTTGCTCGTCATGTTCTTTTTGGTTTTTTTTAAAAAGTCAATGGTATTGGTCTCACTAATTTGACGGTTCCTAAAATAAATTTTGAAAAATTAAAATATATGCTACCACACTTAATATCCGTACTAAGTATGCTCTATTTACAAGATGCGAGTCCCCACGCTTAATATGTGTGGGCAAACCTTAATTACTTACTGCCACTCTTATAAGAGTGGTTACATTTTTCCTCACTTATTATGTGTAGAGAAAATACTGGGCGCACATTTTTGCTTATTCTCCTGCCATACTTAATCAAGTGTGGTTACATAAGAGTGGAAGTATGACAATTTTTTTGTAGTGACATCCCACACACTCGTGGAATGAAGTGGTAAACCACAGTTAGCCAACCAATCGGCTGCAGTGTTGCCTAGCCTAAAAATATGATTGATAATAACATGATCAAATGTAGATAAATAAGTAGTAATATCTTGAACAAGCACTTGAATCTCCCATGGGATTGAACATTTCCTAGTATGCCTTGGATGAGAATATTGTCTCCTTCAATATGAATATTAGCAAATCCTCTTTGTACAGCTGCTTTGATCCTGTTTTGTATGACTATTGCTTCCGCTACTAAAACTGACGCTGCTTCAAATTTGAATGCTATAGCCTGGATGGATCTTCCTTCCTAATAGTGAATGATGAATTCTCCTGATACTCCTTGATAACATTTAGATCCACCAAAATTGATTTTGCCACCTTGAGTCTTATTCCATGATATCCATCTTGTGTGTTTACAGCTACCGGATGATGAATGTGGGATGGATGGCGAAAGTGTTTGTATGAGTTTATGTCTAATGCGCCATTCTGCACTTGCTCGTTTCACTCTTAAAAGAGAAATAATTGGATTGGATGTTTCATTCCAAAAGATTCTGTTATTTCTCGTTTTCAAAAGACTCCAAAGGAGTGCGACAACTCTATCCATCTGGATAGGTGACGTGGAGTGCCTTAAATAAGAAAGCCAAGGTGCTATCTTCTTTTAAGGGTTATCTGGTAGATCGACGATGACCTAATTATGGCTTCTTGCTAACTGCTGCAGTGGTTTAGCATCCGAATATTAGAAAAATAGATGTTCTACATCCTCAATAGCAACATTACAATGAGGGCAAAGATGATCAATCTTCAGACCCTTGAGGATTAAGTTCTCCCGGGTAGGGAGAGATGCATGACATAATTGCCAAAGGAAGTCCTTCAATTTAGGTATAATGTCCAACTTTCAGATCTAGTTGAATTTTCAGGATTGGGTTTGTTGTAGATCTAGTCCATGGGCAGCCTATGTGGCTGATTTAGTGGAGAATTCTCCACTTTTAGAAAGACCCCAACAAATAGAATCAAGCATTGGGTTAGCGGGAATTGGTGTAGCCAAAATTGCCAGAAGGCATTGTAGAGTGACTAGTGTCTGTAATGTGGCCATATCCCATTCTTCATCAGGGGAGACAAATTGTACGACTTTAAGAGAAGTGTCAATGGTGGAATTATCTGAGATACCCATAAGATCAACCAGACTGCATTTATCACACCAACTATCTAACCAGAAATTAATTAATATTCAGTCCGTCACCGACTTTCCACCTTATTGCTTTGCGAAATTGGTGACGGTTTCGAAGAATACACTTCCATATCCATGAGTCAAGTTGCCGAGGCTTAACTATGAAAAAGTGGTCACTAACAGTGTATTTAGCCCGTATTTGTTCCATCCAAAGACTTTCCTAGCTAAAAAGCTTCCAAGCCAGCTTGCTTAAGAATGCACTATTAACACCTCAGTCTTCCTGAGACCAAGCCCTGTCGATTTCTTGGGCTGACAAATCTTATCCCACGAAACCATTGAGATACCTTTATTATTATTATTATCCGTTTTCTTCCAAAAGAAATCTCGACTAATTTTATCAATCTTCTTATTGGTCAGACTTGACAATTGAAAGCATTGTATTGTGTGAGCTGGTATGGATTCTAAATTTGTTTGAATTAAAATGACTCTACCTACTTTTGAAATGTTCGCAGTTTTCCAGTGTTGGAGTTTGGCCGCAGTCCTATTGACCAAATCCGCAAACGTTTCTACTTTAGACCTCCCCTTGAAGACTGGATAGCGCAGATACTTGCCCAAATTAACTTGGTGTTGAATACTAAATATAGGAGACACTATCATTTTGTGCACTTGCATTTTTAGAAAAAAGTAAGAGATGATTTCTGAAAATTAATAAGTTGACCGGAGTTTTGACAAAAACTATTAAGGAGGGAACTAAGTTGCTGACACGATTCAGGATTTGTGCGACAAAATAGGAGGTTATCATCTTCGAATAAAGGCATGGAAACTTTTTCCACCCGAGGGGCTGTTTTAAAGCCAATGCTGCTTTTCCTCTTAATTTGTCCCTTTCGAAGTGTACGCGTTAACACTTCCATGCAGATAGGAAAAAGATATGACAATAAAGGGTCCCCCTATCTTAATCCCCTAGTACTTCCTCATTCACATTAACCGAATAAGATACTGTTGTTACGCACTATTGAATCCAAGCAATCCATCTTTGATGAAACCCTGGTTTCGTGATACGTTCAAATATAAACTTCCATTCCACTCTATCATATATTTTTCCCATATCGAGCTTTAGGGCTACCTAGGATCTCTTCCCTTTCATAATATTAAATTTGCTAATGACCTTATGAGCTAATAAAATACTATTATGGATAGATCTTTGAGGAAAAAAGCATTTTGAACAGGATCAATAAATTTACCTAGTAGTGGCCACATTCGATTAACCAGAATTTTAGCAATAATCTTATAGATGGTATTGCACAGACTAATTGCTCGAAATTCCTTAGTTGATGAGGGGTTGTCAATCTTAGGAATTGAAGCTATAAGAGTATGATTGATTTCTTTTAAAAGCTTTCTGTCTGTAAAAAGGAATTTTACATCCTGGTAAACATCTTTCTAAATGACATACCAGTAATCTTGAAAAAACTATGCTGTGCCAAACCCATCAGATCCAGGTGCTGTAAATTTATCCATTTGGAAAACTGCCTCCTTAACATCAAAACCCACAATCGATTTGATTGAAGCGTCATTCTCCTATGAGGAAACTATACTAGGGAGATCAATATCAATGTTAAGAGGACCGGATATGTATTTGAAAGGTGACTCGAAATCAGTGATAAAAAGCTTTTTGATTTCTGTAGCATCCTCTATCTAGACTTCTGAGGAATCTTTGATCTTAACGATAGTAGAACACGATTTTCTAGCTTTCATTACTTGATGAAAATAGCAAAAATTTTGTCTCCATTAACTAGCTAGTCCTTTCAAGCTAGATGGCCCCAGTATTTTTGGTTGAAAAGGTTTATTTTCTCTCGCTGCTTAATTAGCCTATAATGCCAATTATTGAGGCATGCACTATTTGGATGCACCACAAGTTTTTGCTCGACTTACAATAGTTTCTCTACATTTCGTTTAAGTTTTTGCTTAAAATTCCCAAATGTGCATTTATTCTAGGATTTGTGATCAAGTTTAACCTTCTTCAATTTTTCTGTAATATATAATAAATTAGCATTCCTAGCAACGATTGTTTCCAATTTTTTTTTTAACTAGATAGTGTGTATCTTGGTACTGAGTCCAAGAGTGTTGGTATCGGAAGTTTGTGCCTTTTCTGGGGGGATGAACTAGATCCGTATTATGATAAACATAAGAGTGGTCAGAACAAGTGACTGGACCATTAGCCACAAAATAATTAGGGAAGAGCCGGAGACAGTCCTCCCGAAAGATAACTCTGTCCAGTTTCTCATAAAATGAGTTTCCTATGAATCAACTTTTTCCACATGAAAATTTAGGCATGCACATTAGGGTCATGGCCCTTGCAGATGTTGAGGAAATTTTATAATCTTTGCAGCCTAGAAGCCTAAACCTATGTTCCCCCAATTTTCCTCAGACGAATGCAGCATTTCATTGAAATCTCCAAGAATACACCACGGCACACTGATAAGATCGTTTATATGTTTAAGATGATTCCAGAATTTATTTTTTTCATGAGATTAGGCTGGTGCATAAACAGCAGTGAATATACAATGTTTATTGTTACTTTTTTTAATAATAGAGCATTGAATATAGTCATTTTTCCACAATAGCCATATACCTCCCTCATGATTATGAGGTAAAATGGAATCATAATCCCGGTATCCTAGTGTTTTGATAATGCGCTGGGCATTTTGTTCACGTCATCGCTCGTTATCACCGACGACATCTGCTAATCAATATGAAAAAGTTAATCTAACTACACTTAAACCAACAAGCATGCAACATATTAGGATCAATCCAATCAGATAATACAAATTAAAAGTACAATGCTATTCTAAAGATTCCAAAGAAATAATTCAAATAATTACAGCAGATGGGGATTAAATTAGTTTAGGGACTACATATTTACTCAAACCGAAAATGAATAAAGCCAACAAAAAGAAGAAAGGGAGATACGGATGGATAATTTGGGTCATGCCCTCAGGATGACCAATCTAATCTACTTAGGAATCCAGCAGATTAACGTCTCGTTAGTAATTAACCAATCCCTCACTCTTAAATGCCTCTTAATATTCTCAGTATACGACGTGTTTCACTAAGGACTTTCAATGCATGTCTCTCCAATTTTTTTGGTGTCTTTAATATGAGGGGAGCCCCTTTTTATTGCAGCTAAAAGGATAAAATGAGTTGATTAGAAAGAGTAAAAAGAGAGATTAAGTTATCTCTTAATAGAATTAATCCAAACAGCCACACCTTTTCAGGCCAAACTCCACTACTTGGAACATGTTTTAGACGCAAAGAAGGAAGGACAGGATCCCCACCAGTTTCCTATCAATCACCAGGCAACCGACCCAGTTCCTGGCAGACTAGACTTGACCGTGTTTTGTTCTGCTCTCGCGATATGGGCCAAATTAACTCTTTTTTTAAAAATTTTTATTTCTCTTCTTTTATACTTAATTAAGGATTAATCCTGATGGGCCCCAAATATATAGATTGTATTGACCAGACTAACAGTTTAGGCCCGACGGCCACGCAAGGTGCTTAGGGCGGCACCCTAATGTTTCCCTAACTTATACAAGGAGGTTTTAGGGGGTCAATTATGGTTACACTCTGGTGACACAAAAAATACAGACTCTTCCCACCCCTCTCACAGCTGCCCAACCATTGTCAGCAGGTTTCGGGTTTAGGACGTAAACCCTAAGGCAACTTTAGTAGCCATCTCACAATCAGATTAACGTGGGCTATTCTCGACGGTTGTTTCTGCATTGCAGGTCAGTCCTATTTATTCAACAAAGGGGCAGACGGAATAGAGAGGAGAGAGAGTGTAGAGGGTGAGTGAATTAGGGTTAGGTTTAAGTGAGTGAGTATCACTCATTTATACCAAGGTTTTGTTTTGAAAGGGCTGGGCTGGTTCATTTTTTGTAATTCTTTGATCTCTATTTCGCGCCCAATTTTTTAAAATTTGGGTCAATTTTCTTTTGGGTCGATTTCAGTCTATTTAATCTGATTCTTGTTTTTGGGCTAATCTGTAATTATTTTCATAACTGTATAAGTTAGTCTTATATGTTGAAAGTAATTTTATTTCATATGTTTGTATCATTATTATTGATTATTTCGTATTATTGTTTATGTAATGATAATACGAATCTTAGTGGTATGATATATAATTGTGTGTTGTATGTGGACAAAATAGAAACTTATTTTAGTAATATGTTATATGAATTAGCTTTGTATAACATAAGCTCATGTAAATATGTTTTGCATAATTAAAAGTGAATATCTTTGTGATACTCACTAAATTAAAATGTTAATTAGTTTAACAAACCTTTAAGGAAATTCTATAAGTTAAGTTAATAATTAAATTAAAGAAGCTCCAAAATTCATATCTATACTTGATGATTATGAGTTTAGCGAAATTTTCGAACGTATATTATGAATGATGGGGTTTTATTGATAATAATATGATTATTAAAGCAATATGTCTAACAAATAATATATACTTTCTGATATGGCAGCTAAAAACATGATAGGTTGTATATAATCTAATGATAAACTGGATGACACAAACTACGACGTCTAGCATCTAAAGGTCCAGTTTTCCTTAAATGATGGTGACATACTGGACCTCTTGACTTCCTCTATGACTGCTCTGGCAGCCAAAGATGAATGAGGCAGAGATGTTACTGCTACTGAGCAATACCAAGAGAACCTAAAGGCGTACCACACATGGTTCAAATGTGATCGTTCTGCACATTACACAATGCTGTCTTGCATGCAGGACGATCTCCTGGGAGAGTTTGAACGCTTTTCCACTACTAAGGACATGTGGGTGCAGCTTAAGATTAGGTTCGAGCAGACATCTGCTATGAGGTTGTGTACCTTGCAGCTTTAATGGATGCAGTATGCTATTGACTCTAGTCGTAGTATTTCCGAACACCTTCGAACCATGAGTGCTATGGTTCGAGATCTTAAAACTGCAGGGTAAGAAGTTTCTGAGGAAACAGGTCCTAAATGTGATTAGGGCTCTTTCCAATGACAATGAACATTGGAAGAGTTTTAAGGCAATTATGACACACAATGCGCACATCAAGACTTTCGAGGTAATCTCCAAACACCTCAAAATGGAGGAAGAGCGTATAAAGATATATGCGCTTCCTAGTGTGGCATTCGTTGCTAAAGGATTGGAGCCTAGGGGCAGGAAAACTTACCATGGTAAGAAGCCCAAGAAGGGTCCCATCCTTCTTAGAACTCTCACTCCAATGGTGGTACTGCCAAGAAGCATAAGGCTAAGGGCAATGGAGCTATGGATATGACACATGTGAAGTGCTATAACTGTGGGAAGAAGGGCCATTTTGCTTAGGATTGTCTTGAGCCAGCCAAGGTACCTCTTTCCACTAAAACTCCTGAGTTATATGTTTGTTCCCATGCATTCGTTGCTAACTCTCTTTCTCAATGGATTGTAGACACGGATGCAACAAAACATATAATTCAGGATAAGGCTAAATTTGTGGAATTCTATCGCTACTCGGTGGATCCATGAGCTCATGTACTGAGAAACGACAGTGAGGAAGATGTCCTTGGAGTAGGAATGTATCAGCTCAAACTCCATGGAGGAAGCAAGTTGCTTTTTCATGACACCCTCTATGCACCTAGGGTGTAATGCTCCTTAGGTTTTTATGTTTCTTTAATAAGATTAGGTTTGCCTTTTGGATTTCATCTGGATGGTTTAGATTTATTCTGTCATGGCAATTGTTTGGCCAAGCGACATTGAAGGGAGATTTCATTGTTTTGGATTTGGATGATTCCTATGATAATATATCCTTTGCTTTTATTTCATACTTTGACTCCAATTCTGAATCTATTAAGTGGCATATTAGACTTGGTCATGTGGGCCAAGGCAGGATAAATAGGCTAGCTAAAAAAGGTCTTCTAGATCGACTCACTAGGAGTAAGTTGCCTAGGTGTGAGTCATATCTGGCTGGCAAGGCAACAATGAAACCTTTCGATAAAGCCTCGAGAGCATTTAGTTCCTTAGAATTAATCCGCTCAAACATATGCAGACCCATGAATGTTAAAGCACGATATGGGGTTATCTATTTCACTACTCTTATAGATGATTATTCATGATATGGGTATATATACCTACTATCTCATCGCTACGAGGCACTCAATGTGCTCAAATGCTTCGTAGTAGAAGTGGAGACTCAATTGGAATGTAGGGTTAAGATCCTTCGGACTGATCGAGGTTGTGAATACATCTCTGATATGTTTAAAGAGTTCTGTATGGAAAAATGTATATAAAAACAGCTAACGATTCCATGCACCCCACAACAGAATGGTGTTGCGGAACGTAGAAATCGTACATTACTTGATGTGGTCAGGTCAATAATGGCACATGCTAACCTACCAATCAGTTTTTGGGAGAATGCATTGCTCATGGCAACCTATGTCCTTAACCATGTGCCAAGCAAGAGTGTACATGCCACACGATATGAGTTATGATTTAGTAAGAATCCACCCTTGGACCATTTACGCCCATGGGGGTTGGCCGACTACGTGCATAACCCAACTCACAAGTATGAAAAACTTGGTTCAAGAGCCATCAAAATGGTGTTCATTAGATATCCCACACAAACTAAAGGATATGTGATGTACGGGGAACACCCTAATGGTGACATGACAGAGATAGATTTCAGCAATGTCAATTTTTTCGAAGATGAGTTCCCAACCATTAGTGAAGTCAAGAAGGATGTCAAACTGTTTGAGTTACAGTAAGACATCCAACTATCTTTTGGTGAGGGGGAGAATTTGAACTCTAACCAAATCACCGAAGATGGTATGCCTCCCCTATCCGAAAGGAATGGGGGAGACTTGTCTGCTCGGGATAATGAGATTCATCCTCAATCTTCCATACATGAGGAAAGTCTACTTGTGAGTGAGGTCTATCCTCAATCTCCTGTTCCCGAACATGCAGTTAATCCACATGTTTAGGACCCCAGCCACAAAGGGATAGTGGGAGCGAATCTCCAAATGCTCAGGATCCCACACCTTTTAGAGAAAGGGGGAGGGATGCCTTACCCAGGCAGACAAATAATGAAGGTCTCAAGATTCAAAGGAACGTACGTGGAAGAATTCCTCAACGATGTTTCCAAATCGAAGAGGAAATATTTGTGTACTCCTTTAGAAGTTAAGGAGCCAACCTCTTATCAAGAGGTGATTAACTCATCAAACCACAAAGAGTAGATGGATGCCATGAGGGATACGATGGACTCGATGGCGAGAAACAAGGTTTGGAAACTTGTTGATATTCCACCCCAGCATAAGTCTATTAGAAACAAGTGGATTTTCAAAATAAAACGTTGAGAGATGATTTGATCAATAAGTTCAAAGCCCTTTTAGTGGCATGACATAAATTGAGGGTGTAGACTATGAAGAGACATTTTCTCTTGTGGTGAGATTTGCCTCTATTCACCTACTCCTAGCCATGCTTGCCCATTTGGACTTAGAATTATTTCAAATGGATGTAAAGACTGCTTTCCTCAATGGTAGCCTTGAGGAAGAGATCTATAGAGACCAACTCATTCGTCTTGTATCAAAGGGATAAGAGGACAAGATGTGTCATCTTAAAAGGTCCATATATGGTCTTAAGCAATCTTCAAGATCTTGGTACTTAAGATTTCATGAAGTTATAACTTCATTTGGCTTATCCATGGTTTCGAAAGACCACTATGTGTATGTCAAAAGATTAACCGAGGGGATTATGTTTGTACCCTATACGTTGATAACATACTACTAGTTGGGAACAATTTGAAAATGATCGAAGCCGCTAAGAAGTGGCTATCTTCCATCTTTGAGATTAATGATATGGGTGAAGCCAGGTATGTCCTATGCGTGGAAATAATCAAAAATTGTCCTCAGAAACTTTTGGGTATGAGCCAAGAGACATATATCAAGAAAGTCTTAGAACGATCTCGTATGCATTATTCCAAACCCGTAGACACTCCAGTTGAGAAGAGTTTAGCCTTGAACCTCGACCAATGCCTAAAAACAGACAAAGAAAAGGAGGCAATGAGCAATGTCTCTTACACTTATGCCATAGGAAGCTTAATGTACGCCATGTTATGTACCCGGCCGGACATTTGCTTTGCGATTGGTTCGGTAAGTCGTTACCAAAGCAACCTAGGACTTGCCCATTGGCAAGTTGTCAAGAGAATCATGCGCTACATTCATGGTACAACCGATTTAGTTCTATGCTATCAAGGCGGGGACCTTAAGTTGAGAGAATGTTCAGATGCCGATTGAGGTGGTGACCCGAATGAGTCCAGATCAACCTCAGGGTATGTCTTTACCCTAGGTGGGGCAGCCATATCATGGTGCAGTAAGAAACAAGACTGCATAGCTCTGTCGACTATGGAGGCAGAGTATGTCGCATGTAGCCTAGCCGCGCAGGAGGCAATGTGGCTCATGAGTTTCCTCTAGGATCTTAACCTCACTTCTAGAGTTAACGATCCTGTTGAGATGTTATGTGATAACATAACTGCTATCTAGTTCGCTCAAGATCCGAAATTCCATCGGAAGACCAAGTACATCAAGAGGCGTAATCACTTTGTGCGATACGCTATAAAGACAAAGGAAGTTGCCAACAAGTATATACCCACTAACAAAATGATTGCTGATCCATTAATTAAGCCGATTCCTAGAGATGCTTTTAAAGCACATTCATGGAGTCTAGGACTTCGTGGGTTTAGTTCTTGGATGAAATCTTATTATGTATGACAGATACGTTCTTCTTGTAATAAGCATTTATGAAATAAGATTGAAGGTTCGTTTTCTAAATGTTTTGTGATTTATTTGTTAGATATATTGAAATGTCACAGGCTTGTGATTGGCCTAGTCATACAGGCAATTACTTTGACAGTTGAATAGTGGGTAGGATGAGACTGAATCATATCAGCACTAGGTGTGCAATATTGATTACTCATACTGGAAGTGTATGAGTGTGATAAGATATAGTCGACTTAATAAGTCTAAGATGAGACTCGAGGGAGTCGAATATGAGATATGATTTCATATTGGACCTTAAAAGTCGAATCTTGAGTGTCAAGATTGACATTTAGTGTGTTGATCTAGTGGCTTAGATTAGATTTTTTGGGTGAAAATGTAGATTGACAATTCACATGGTATATAGAGTGACGAGCCCAATTGAGTGGGAGCTATATTATGACACATATCTCATACTGTGTGTGCTTAAAAGATGACCATATACGGAGTAACAATTGACCTCCCTATCTCTTATCATTATGTGACCCCATGGACGAGGACCGTTTGACTTAAAGCTATGGTATGAAGTTGACACTTGATGTCGCTACTTTAATGTGTCTCACAAAAGCCACGATGTATACGGTTTGACGAGTTAGGAAAGTAGTTAAGCTAATATGTAACACCATGAGTGTTTAAGGAAAAATCTATCCATCATCACCAATATCAGCTCGGGTTATTATATTAAGTATATAATCATATAATATATCATGGTATAAGGGATTGGAGATGCCACTGGTGATGTTTAGAACGATTTGGGGTATTATATTTTGTGAAAGTGCTATGTTAGTTAGATAGTAATTTAATATAGCATTACTTGTTATTTTTCGATCGCACATCTTACTCCTGGTATGAGGCCTGAGGAGTTGTGATTCGTGCAGAGTGTATGTTTTGCGATCTATGTGGCCGAGTAGGAGTTGTTAGCTGGGCCTAACAGTTTAGGCCCGACGGCCACACATGCCACTTAGGGCGACACCCCTAATGTTTCCTCAACCTATATAAGGAGGCTTTAGGGGATCAATTAGGATTACACTTTGGTGACACAAAACACAGACTTTCCCCTCCCCTCTCACGGCTGCCGAACCATTGTCAGCGGGTTTCGGGTTTAGAACATGAACCCTAAGGCGACTCTAGTAGCCGTCTCACAATCAAATTGACATGGGCTATTCCCGACAGTTGTTTTCGCATTCCAGGTCAGTCTTATTTATCCAACAGATTGGGATATAAGTTTCATCATCGAGTGTTTTATAGAATTCAAAATGCCATTTTTAGGTGTCTACAGATATATATTCCAATCAAGAATATGCACATGAATAGTTGGATGAAAATGTTTTTTCCCCTTCATAAACAGAAGTGCTTGATATCATTTAAGATCGATGCACTATGTACTATAAGATAATTGTTTTTTGCATAGAAAATTTTTATATTTAATATAAATATTTCATGAAAATTTTTTTAAAATATTGAGAATTAATTAGCTCCTGCAGTTCTACCGTAATTATTTTAAAATAATTTTAACTTCATTATTAATGTTGATTACTGTCATTTCTTAAATTTTAAGTAATATAAATCATCTTTTCCATTGGATAGCCTACATTACTTTTTATGACGCAAGAATTTTCAGTGCTAATTTATCGTAACAATCTAAAGAAGAGATATATTATATTAATTACAGCGCTAATGACTCCACGTTTGTCTGCTGTCTTTAGCTATTATTTGTCAGACAACTCATGCATCATACGGATGTACAAATAATAATAATAATCGAGTTCTCTATAGTTATATAATTAGAATTGTACAATCATCCCATCTAACAAATGAAATCACAGTCCAAAAATTACATTGTTATTATCCGTAGTAAAGTTAAATAAAATGTTATTCGAGGATATGTCAATCACTAAATAGCATAAACTCAAAATTATAATCTTGTTGTACTAGGAATTCATATCCCATAATCATACTGGTATGAGACAGTAACTTGCACTGTAATATTCACATGCTTAAAGAACGTGTAAGTCACTCAATCCTTCTATTCCCTAGTAGAAAAGTCCACACATAAGACTATTAAGTTGAGCCACAAATGAATTAGCCCCACTGTACCATGGGTGTCCTTCTGGAATGATTTTATGGTCTTACACACAATTGGGGTTGGATAGGGACAATTTAGATTGTCATTTGCCAAATTTGTGTATGTCACCTATTCTTTGAGGCCTTTGATATTGAAGACACTAGCGAGACCCATGTGTCATCAATTTTGTGCTCCTTCAAATTAGAAATGGTCATTGGGTGAGTCCTTTATGTAGGCTGCACCATTTACACTGGGCATTACAGGGACTCAAAATATATATGAATTTAGTGCATCTCACTATGCTAATACTTGGTTCATATTTTATATGATTTACACATTTTCATGAACCTAACTATATCGGTTAATAAATAGTTAATCTTATCAATGTTGTCGTTCTTATAGTTTCATCCATCACTTAATTTCTTACATAAAATTGTAAACATTTTCACTAAACGTAGCTCTGCTAGTCAATACATAGTGATTACACAGTCTTACTTGAGTCATTCTTCTCAACTATAGTTCTTGGATTTTTTTTTTTGGCGGGGGTTTGAATGAGATGCAAAAGTTGATGTAGATGGGATTCAAATTCAGGTTTTTGGTAACAACTTACAGATACTTTACCAATTTAACTGACTAACACCCATATGGATTACGTTTTTTTATAAACATGAATGGATGTTTGAGTTGGTCTCAAGTTTGTTCCTAAATCTACTATTACATGACATAACTTACTCTAAGTAGCTTTTTTGATTCCATTCAATTCATCTCATTGTCAAACTATTTGACTATGATATGGGTTAGGGTAATCCTAATCACTTTTCATTTTTTTTAATTATTGATTTACCTCAAAAAAGACATAAAAGAACAAAATCCAACATTTTTTTTAAAAAAACAATGCTTGCAGACTAGCACATCTCAGAAACGATATAAACAAGTATGAACAACTACATGAGTACACCTTCTGCCTACAGTAAAATTACGCCCACAGTTATCACCTTTTAAGAAAAATAAGGGCATTCATGGTATGACTCTAAAGCGGAACTAATCCTAAGCATTGACGTACGAAAGCGTTGTGGCCCACCATTTGTTAATCCCCCTCTCATCTCGCGAGATATGGCTACCTCTTTTCTTTATATTTATACTCTTGAGTTCTTTTTTAATTTCGGATTGTTTTTGAGAGTGACGGAGTTATAATAGTTAAGTTATCATAGACACTCCTTGTTTGTACTCGAGGATCATGTGGAATGCTGCACTTAAGCTCTCGAATCAAATCCCTAACTAATAGGTCAATATACCACTATACTCATAGTTTGGGATAAGCTGGCCCTCCATGGGCCTAAACACTCTAGCTACGATTATTTGATGCGACAGACTATGTCAAGGCACTCCCTCATTCAATGGTAGTTCTTTTAACCATAGTAATTGGCGAGCGATCTTCTTTTATTTAATTTAAAGGGGGGTGGGGTGTGATTTCATTGTATGATCATCTTGAACATGATACAGACACAATATGAATGCTACTATCTACCATTCTAAATATCTACACCTTTGAACAACAAAAATACCAATCCTAACCTTAGATATATGTTTCAAAGTCTCACCCATGTCTCCTTCACTATTTCAGACACACACTTCTTATAACACTTGTATTATAAACTCAAATCGATATACTCAATGACATCACATATTCATAATTAAATATTTTTTAAAAGTAGGACCATAAGAATAAATGGTGAATTTTAAGAATTAACATAAATTAACATAAGTAATCTAAATTATGAAACCACCATATAATTCATGTGTTTTTCATAATTAGCTCAAACACGTCCCCCCCCCCCCAAAAAAATAAAAAATAAAAAAAAATCCCTTGGAGGGAGAAGAGAGATGGGAATTGGCTTGAACCTAATTGGTCAACACTTAAACCAATCCCTCTCTCCTGAATCCCAACAAAAAAAAAAGGTGCGGGTCACATTAAATTCCTAGGTTGTGGCTGTGGAAGAAAATCCTTCCCAAATCCAAATTAACCTACAATGCACTTAAAAATCCCCCCCCCCTCCCAAAAAAAAAAGTATCCCAAAAATTATATTGTATTATATAATTATAATAATAAAACTAAAAAGGTGGAAACAAATAAGAGAGATGGAGGCTCCCACATTTGAAAAAGAAAGAAAAATAAAATAAAACCAAACCTGCTTCCTCCCCTTTCACCACCATTATCCAAGGGCCCCTCGTAACATGACCCCAACAACACCAACACAGACATCAAATGATACAAATGAGCACGAAAAATTTGAAACATGAAAAATTAGCATCTCAAATTTTTTTAAACACCAGATGTTTTAACTAGTGAAATTTTTTTCGAGATGTGGTTGAAAATATAGCAATTTATTATGTACTTTTAAGAATATATACTCTTATTGTCTATGCGTATATTTTTTTCACATATATTTTTGTTATATATTAATTTTTAATAAATACTTATTGATGTGATTCTTTAAAGTACGTACTCCCAGATCGATAATATATATAATATGGATTCTACACGTCGGCTTTTATGCTCCGTTGCCATTTGTATTGAAAAAAAAAAAAAATCATTATAGCGCGTGACCGTCGAACGCCAAATGAACGAGTGGCTTAGCTTCGTGTATTCGTACGTTGGACTTTGGCGCTGCTTTTACACGACCCGACGACCGGGGGTTGATCGACTCTTCCACTGCACATCCCCCCGCGCAGTGGGTCAGCGTGTGTGTTTCACTCTCCAGCAATAAGGACTTCGCAAATCACAAGCGGTCTTTCTCCCTCTCCGAGTTTCCACTCCCCCTCCTACTCCATTTTCTCTCTCCTCCCTAATGACAAATTACAATCACCAGCCAAACTTCTGTGTTTAAACAAATTCACATCAACAAACCCACCATAGGCAAACAAATTCATCACTACCCAGATCAGGGATTCCGGTTAATTCATGGAGATTCGCCGGCGCGCTGAATTCCGGCGAGATTTTTTCGGCTAAAATGCATGGTGGAACTGAAGACGACGATGTGAAAAAACAAGACGAAGAAATTACAACACTACAATCAACAATTCAGTTTCAAATTGTTTTTGAGCAAACCCCACAAAATTCCGACCCAGAAAGAAATACCCAGAATTATTTTCCCACAATGTCGGCGGCGGAGGGGACGGCGGAGGAGGCGGCGGCGAAGGCGCTGCATAAGAGGTACGAAGGTCTGGTTATGGTGAGAACCAAGGCTCTCAAGGGGAAGGGTGCTTGGTACTGGGCTCATCTCGAACCACTCCTGGTTCACAACGCTGAAACTGGGCTGCCTAAGGCTGTGAAGCTAAAGTGTTGTTTGTGTGACACCATTTTTAGCGCTTCGAACCCTTCTCGTACCGCTTCTGAGCATCTTAAGAGGGGTACTTGTCCCAATTTCAGCTCCCCTACTCCTAAACCCCTTTGCTCTCTCTCTCCTCCAATGAATTCTACTCCTGGTGTGGTTGTTTCGGCAGTAGAATCACACTCTGTATCTGTTGCTGGTGGTTCTGCTGCTACTGATAGCACTCATACTAATACTCATACTAGTCCCACTACTGTTGGGGCTGGTGCTCAGCCTCAGTATAATCACAGGAAGAGGAGCTCTTCTGGTGGTGTTGGTGGGGCTCGTGCCACCATCGTGCCCACCTCATATGTTTCCCCTATCAGCGTGATAGACCCATCTCGGTTCCCGCCCCCCGAGATGGGTGGTGGGTTCTCCCCGGGCGGTGGGACGATGCTGGTCGTTCATCATCCGCAAGTACAACACCATCGCCAGTTGGCATTGCCGAGTGCCGGTGTTGGTGGGAAGGATGATTTGTCGGATGCTAGAGGCATGTTTGAGGACAGCATCAAGAAGCTTAAGAGTCCTAAAGCATCACCTGGTCCTTCTCTAAGCAAGTCCCAAATTGATTGTGCACTTGAGTATTTGGGTGATTGGGTGTATGAGTCATGTGGGTCTGTGTCCTTTTCAAGCCTTGAGCATCCTAAGTTTAAGGCCTTTCTTCATCAAGTGGGCATGCCTGAGGTTTCTAAGAGGGAGTTTTCTGGGTCCAGATTGGATGCTAGGTATGAGGATGCGAGGAATGAGTCTGAGGTAAGAATTAGAGATGCCCATTTCTTCCAAATTGCTTCTGATGGTTGGAAAACTAGAAATTGTGAGGAGAATTTGGTGAATTTGATTGTGAATTTGCCTAATGGCACCGGTGTTTATAGGAGGGCTGTGTTTATTAGTGGTCAAGTGCCTTCTAAGTATGCTGAGGAGGTCTTGTGGGAGACTATTACAGAGATTTGTGGCAATGCTGTGCATCAGTGTGTCGGAATAGTGGCAGACAAGTTCAAGAACAAAGCACTGAGGAATTTAGAAACTCAGAACCACTGGATGATCAATCTTTCTTGTCAGTATCAGGCTTTGAATAACTTGATCAAGGACTTCTATAGGGAGCTGCCCTTGTTTAAAAATGTTGCTGAAAATTGTCTCAAACTCGCTCGCTTTGTCAACAACAAGACCCAAGTGAGAAACAGCTTCCACAAGTACCAGTTGCGAGAGTACGGTTGTGCTGCACTGCTTCGAGTGCCCACGAAAGAGCATGAAATTTCGAATTTTGAACCCATTTATGCCCTGTTGGAAGACATAATGAGCTCAGCTCGGGTGCTTCAATTGGTTCTGATGGATGAATCATACAAGATCGTATCAATGGACGACCCACTTGCCAGAGAATTTGGGGAAATGATTCGAGATGTGGGGTTTTGGAATGATTTGGAAGCAGTCCGCTCGCTGGTGAGATTGCTGAACGAAATGGCTAATGACTTTGAGACAGAGAGGCCTTTAGTTGGCCAATGCCTTCCACTATGGGAAGAGCTTAGGACTAGGGTTAAAGATTGGTGTGGTAAATTCCACATTCCTGAATCCCTTGTTGAGAAGGTCATCGAAAGGCGGTTTAGGAAAAACTACCATCCTGCTTGGGCTGCCGCGTACATTCTTGACCCCCTTTACTTGATCAGGGACAATAGCGGGAAGTACTTACCGCCATTCAAGTGCTTGACACCGGAGCAAGAGAAGGATGTCGATAAGTTGATTACAAGATTAGTATCCAGGGAAGAAGCACATATTGTATTGATGGAATTGATGAAATGGAGGACAGAAGGGCTTGATCCAGTTTATGCACAAGCAGTACAGTTGAAGCACAGAGACCCCTGTACAGGAAAGATGAAAATTGCCAACCCCCATGGCAGTAGGCTTGTTTGGGAAACTTACCTCCCCGAGTTTAAGTCCCTAGGTAAGGTGGCAGTTCGGCTTATCTTTCTGCACGCTACTGCTCGTGGGTTCAAGTGCAATTCATCATTCTTGAAATGGTTTCGAGCTCATGGGCATTCGAGGGTGGGCATTGACAGGGCTCATAAGATGATCTTCATTGCAGCTCATTCCAAGATCGAGAGGCGAGATTTCACTAGTGATGAAGAGAAAGATGCAGAGCTTTTTGCATCAGCAAACGGTGAGGATGATGTGCTAAATGAGGTTTTTGTTGATCCATGATTTGTCCTCAATTCAGGCTTTCATTTTTTTTTTTTTTAAGAATCATATATCATAGAATTTATTGATTTCTTTTAGCTATTCTATCTTCTCCTTCCACCTTGTATTTTTTTTTTTTTTTTGGGTTTTACATTCTAAAGATTTTTAGGACCAACAAAATGGTGAAAGGAGATATATTAGTAGGATTTTGAATTGAGAATGACCTCTAGTTACCTGGCTATGATTTTGGGCCATTTGAGATGTAGAGGAGATGCTATTATGTAACCTTTGGTTCCTTTAGTTTCAGTGATGATATGCTTGAAAGGGGATTTTTTTCCCCCCTGGTTTCTCCTTTCCACATTATGCAAACTTTGCTGTTTTTTCCATTCATCCTTTTGGTTGCTTCATTTATGATCCATTTCTGGCATTGATTTGTCCTTGTTCTTTTTGGCATGAAGTCTTGAGGTAATAATATGCGACACTCAATCTCTTACATTACATGAAAATAATTCAGGAATGAAGAAGTTCGTTTGAGGGATACTCCACTTCAGCCTAGCATTGATCGCGAAAAATCTCGTTCACTTAACCTGATATTCTGCACTCTAAAGCATGTAGGAGCTCGTGATCATTGTTTAAATTCCACCTGTGGAGTAGCTGGAAGTCAATGCTTTTAAATCTAAGGCTAGGCAGAGACACCCATTCTGCAAGGAGTAAGGCTACGTACATCTAAACTCAACCGTAGCAGCAATCTAATGCTATGATCAAGGGTCACATTGAATGCTGGTCTTTGCTCGAATTTCTGTTTAAATGCCTACTGTCCTCCTATTAAGATTTCTTATCCTGCATAAATGTAGGCCTTGTTCTGGAATCAGAACTTTCTTGCTGCTTTTGGAATTTTCCTCCTTTTATCGTTAGGTTTTTCTCCGCATGTTTACTGTTAAAGATGCATTTATCTTTTGCATTGTTCTGCATAGTATTGAAAATGAAAGATTGAAAATGAAAGTTGCTCTTCTAATCTTTCATTTTGTTTTGCGGGCAGGGGTCTCCGACTGTAATACAGTTACACAAGGCAGACCGCCTTAGGAAGCTTTCTACGGGAAACTGGTGACATCGAGATCGACTTTATCCAGTGAGAGATGCTCTACACCGAAATCTCCAGGGACTCGATGCATGGCTTGTGAGGCACTGCAAAGGATATACTATACCCGAGAGGGCAAAATCCTTTTTTAGCTGGAGGAGCACTTGTCATTGCTGGTTTTCATATCTCACCACAAATCTTATAGCTTTGTTTTGTGTCCTCAACAAAGAGTGGAGCCCCCCCACCATAAAAGGAAGTGGATGTCTATTTTTTGAGCCCCTTTGGTGGTTCCTATGGTAACACAAGTCGAAACGCTAATTGCATTGTCGTTATCTCAGATCGACCTTTGGGTTATCATATCGCCCAAAGCTTGTGACGTTTGTGCCAGGACGAGCGTGATTGGTCGATGCATCTCATCATATCGACCAATGGGTCAGGCTCGGTGGGGGGCCCGCACAAGCCATGGAGGGACTGTCTGATTGAAGCAAGCAGATGATGTTTGATAGAGATTTGGCAACAAATTTTGAGTTGATTTTTCATTCTTATATCGTTTTTTCCCCTTTTATTTTTCCCCTGAGGTTATTGGTACAAATCTTGTAAAACTTTGTAGGTGATAGTCCACACTTTGAGTAGGTCTGTCACACTTTGTGTCCATGTACATTTTCTTCCACACAAAGTTTGCAGTTGTCAGTCATGTGTGGTTGGCTTAGCCTTGTGTGAATGTTATGCGCTTCATTCTTTATTGGTTGCCCTGCTGTTCTATTTGTGTCAAATTAGACATGACCTCCCCTAATTTAATGCTGTAATGCACCCACCATGCTACTGGATGTTCTCTCTTTTCTCGCTACTTAAGACTAATCGACTATCCTCTTGATTGGTGTCTGGAATTTAAGACTGCTGGAAGTTAACATCACATTTAGAGCAAGTAAAATTCAAATCAAAGTCCTTTTTTTGGGGGTTTTTTTTTGGGGGGGGGGGATGGGGCTCTAATTCTCGCCTTCTGACCAGCATTTAGTTCATGATGGATTAAGAGCATGTACAATCACAAGTCAATTTTTTGGCTCATAAGTGCGGCCTCATTAACTCTCAACTTTTACAGTGCAGCACTCTCTACTTTGGTTTGCTAAATAAAATATTTCTCATTATGAGAAACCAATTAAAGTAAAAAAAAAAAAAAAATTCCGAAAAACAAAAGCAATGGCAGCAAGCTAGCGATTGCAAGTACCAACTACCAAGCCAACCCGCAAGCTTATCTGCTTTGCTCACCTGTTACACACTTCACGAGCTGCTCGCTCGCCCGTGCCGGCTTCATTCGGCTTGCGAGTTGAACATTCTATGTGGTCTAGGTGGTTACGGCTGGACTACAAATTGAGCAAGCAACACGGGAAATTGCTAGAAAATGCCTTTGTTCATCCCAGTAATAATAAGCAATACTATCCAATAAGTATCTACTACCTCTGTCTCAAATTACTTGTCTATCTTAGAAATGAGAGACTCATTTATATCTCATAGAAACTAGGCCCAAAGTGCCTCGCCACACTTAGATTCTTCAATTCATTTTAATTAGTCGTCCTTAGCTGAGAGAACGGAGAAAAAGTTGTAGTCTCATTAAAGGGGAAATAAAAACAAGAAGTTGATACGAAGCATGAAACGGGTTTCATGCTTCGTATCTTCCAAGTGCAAAGGATATCTTATCTTGAGATTTTATTTGGAGAAATTATAATCCTCTCCCAGTAAAAGCTTTCACCTGCGGGCACAATTAGATACTTTTAGCATTATGTATTGGGTTAAATCAATTGACCCGAAAATTTTGTTGAATACTAAATCTTGGAAACTAGTCTTCAAGTTTGCTATAAATTAGCAGCCAATTCATTGGGTACCAGTTAGAATAATTAGTCAAATTTTTAAGAATTGCTATCAAAGATCATATTCAAATATACCTATGTCAATTATATAATCTCTTTTATTTTTAAAAAAAATCACATAAAAAAGTAAACACATAAAATAACGAGAACAATAGAGGTGAATAACAAAAGTTTGAACCCTAACATTTCCATCATTTATCTAAGCCTATTGTAATTTGATGGTTTAGTGGGGAAGGCTACAACAATCAATGTTAATGGTAAAGTGGTCTTAAAGAGCATGATTAAGATGAATATAAAGTAATGATGTTTTTAGCTTCTAGCTAGTTAAGCTGGCTGGTAGTTAATTAACTTTGCCCTGTGATTGAGATGGAGGGTAATAAGTGAAAAGATGGATTGAGACAAATGGAGTGGTTGATTTCATCAATTGTATTTTTATTCTTCATTTTTTATATTTTTATTTTTTAAAGTAATTAGGCCCTATGTGGCTAAATGAGTTTTACCCAGCATTTTTTCAATTTCTAAAACTCCTTTCTAAATTTTTTTTTTATATGAGTCTATTGGAAACAGTTTTTTTTACAAGTAATAATATATGTAAAGGTCAAACTGTTTACATTTGAATCTCCCCAAATTTTATATAAGCGAGATTTATACTGAAAATTGTTGTTTTTGTTATACTGTTTGGAGGTGGTTAAAAATTCCTGTTACCCTAACAGAAATAATCTTGTGAGTTTGCATTATTATTTATTCCAGATTGTTGCCAGTTTGACCACACTCCCCATTCAGTAATTATTTTCTCACTGTCCTCATTATTACAATGCAAATTTGGTAGTCATTGGTCAGAGCTTAGACTTTCCCTGTCTGTCTTTCTTGGGTTTTGAGACAGGGACCTATTTTTCCATGAGTTTATTCTTTTATTTATATTCCCTTTTAAGAAAATTGTCTTTTGTATTTTGCATTTTGGCACTTATCTTGAATTTTTTACTTTATTAATGATCAAACAAAAAGTTTATTCTTTTTTTATTCGAGTTCAATTTTGGAAGAATTAAAACCTCTTTTAAGAAAATTTAAGGTGCTCTAATAAGTTGTTTAGGTTAGGACGGTAAGAGCTATGACTTAATTAATTATCCTCTTCATTCTTATCAATTTTATTGTGTAACACCTGTCAGAAGGATACTATGTTAACAACTTACCTATCTCTCTCTAAAAAAGTTTACAAATTCAGACACTTCACGTTGTATTGATACTTGCATTAATTAATTTGGATGGTAAAGTTGTTGAAATTTCCACTATAACACATTGAAATAACAGTTGTAACACTATGGTGGGATTAAGCTGCTAAATGATTGATCAGAATATTTCTTTGTTTTATTAGTTTAACTAAGATTAAAGAAGAGGATCAAATAAGATATTAACTGAGGCTTAAAAAAATTAGTTAAAGCTAATAATATCAATCTTTATTTTAGAAAAAGTTCAGAGTATTTTTAAAAAAAGTTGATGTTTTGCATTTACCTTTGAAATTAGGGAAATTTGTGATAGTTTTCTTTGAACTTACTAATTTCTTTAATGTTGTTGATCCTCTTATCTATTTACACTGTGTTATCATTCAACTCAACGAAATTGTTTTAAATTTTTTTTGATTGGGTCCCTCGAAATTAATCTTTTTAGTCGTAAGAATGCTTAAATTAGTAAGACTATCTATATCTGAATTTTCTTATATTTGATAAAAGTAGAACTCATAATGACAGTTGCTCTTGTTGTATTTTTGTTTTTCATACATAATTCAAATATATTCTATTAATTCTTGAAGAACCACTCGATCTGTCTCACCAAAATACAAGTCCTACTTTAGGGGCACTGACAATAATTTTCACTTTAGGGATTACCCCACCAACAAGACAAGGAAAAACAAAACAATAAAAAGTGAAGAATCAAAATAAGTGGAGCATTCACCTTTTTCTTTTTTTTGGTAGAGTAGTAGAAAAGTTGTGAGGGTTGAGTTGAAATTACGAGTTAATTAAGTATATTAATTATGGGGCCAAAATTTTTTGCCTTTTTTTTTAGATGAGAGTAATTACCCATCAATTAATTTTTAGTGGGCAAAGGATACAAATTTCCTGTCGGCAAGGAGGTCTTTTAGGCTGACTACTTACCTACTAAAGTTGCTCTTTTCTCTCCATCATCTATTCTCTCTTTCTCTCTTTGGGTTTTAAAGAGAAAAAGGGTATACAATGATTAATGCAAGGACATAAACCCTCTCTCTTTCTCTCTCTAAGGGCCCTTGCCTCTCCCAAGGCGACTCCTACTCCTTATCATTCAACCCTTTTGTCCCTCCAAATTAGGGATGCCCTAGAAGGCTATAACACTCTTCATTTCAACTGGTGTCGATTTCTTGTGGTGGCGGTGATTAGTGTAACAAATAAGAGTTTCAAGCTCATGTGAAAATATTTAGGAGAATAAAGAGAAGCGTTGAAGTTAGAAATTTTAAGTACATTATAACTGTTAAAATTTTAGTATTTGTAATTAGAATTTTTGACGGAATTAATATCGGGTAGGAATTAATCAAGAAAATATCAATTTGCCTGCATTTTTTTCAATTAATAATTTAATTATTGTGATGTTTAAGGACGCATCTACTCAAAGATTAACTAGCTAATTTCTCCCAAATTCAACAAGTTCTTTCAAGAAAACCGGTTGTATTCCCATGGGCCTCCTTGGTCCCTCCTTGTGGACTTAGCTTGTGCGATCTTTTTTATCTAAAAATCTCTGCCTGTCCCAATGCTACTCTTACTCGTTATCATTCAACCCTTTTGTCCCTCCAAATTAGGGATGCCCTAGAAGCTACAAAACTCTTCATTTCAACTAGTGTCAATTTCTTGTGGTGGTGGTGATTAGTGTAACAAATAAGAGCTTCAAGCTCACGTGGAAATGTTTAGAAGAATAAATAGAAGTGTTAGCTTAGGAATTTTAAGAGCATTATGACTGTTAAAATTTTGGTGTTTGTAATTAGAATTTTTGACATAATTTTGAGTAAGAATTGCTGTGATGTTTAATGACCCATCTATTGAAAGATTAACTAGCTAATTTCTTCCAAATTCAACAAGTTCTTTCAAGAAAACCAGTTGTATTCCCATGGGCCTCCCTAATCCCTCCTTCAGCACTTAGCCCGTGTAACCTTTTTATTTTAAATTGTGTTTCATGTGTTTCCCCTGATCTTTGTTAGAGGCGGTTGAACTTCTTTTTAGCCCGTAAGACTTTCTTGGATAATGGTTCACACATTCCGTATGTACCCAATTACTTTTTGGGGGGAGGGGGGAGGGGCGGAAGGTTAAGTGCATAGCAAAATTGAGAATTCAAAATGTGCAAGATTTCTTTACTAAGAATTCCTTTGATAACGTTACCTTGTTACACTATGTTGTTTTATTAATTATATTCAATAATTTATAGGAGCATTTAATTGTACTCTTCTATAGATTTATAATCAATAGATCTGGACATACCTTGATGCATCTTACATGCTTAATTAATTAACAGGTTATTTGATGCATCAAACTTGAATACTTTTAAATACTTGCTTCCTCCATTACCCTCCCCCCCCCCCCCCCCTCCCGCCTCCAAAAAAAGTCTTGCTCCCTCTGTTTCATAATTGTTGTCAAAAACATGCACTATTATAGTTTCATATTATTGTCAAAGTTTTATTTTGAAGAATTTTCTAATATTTTAATTGGTTGAAAATATATCTTAACCATGCATTATGAAGATAGCCATTTAATACTTATTTTGTTATATTTTAAATATCTTACTATAATTTTAGGATGCTTGAAGGATTACGAATTAAATTAGTTGGTTGACAGAGAAGTTAATGACAGTTCAATAGAAAAGGGAGTCCTATATGTCCCTTAGATAACCATGCACCTAGCCTGACATTAGCCGTTGAGGAGTAAAATCACTTGACTAGCTAGCTAAAAATGAGCAATTTCTAGCTCAATCATGCATGGTTTTGGGTTCGTGCCGTCAATTTTCAGCGAAGATATGTGAGAACAGCTGACTCGTGGATGCTCAATGCTCTTCATTAGATGTTTGGGGTTGTTACATCAACTTTTGTACGTGCTAACTTTATCTTACAAATGCATGGCTTAGAGTACTCCCAATTAATAGCTAGTAAGGAATCTACTTTAAACATACAATGCGTCTACCATCTTTTTGCTTTGTTTTTGTTTTTTTTGCCTTCGTTATCTATTTCATTGAAATCGAGTTGCTGTTGGTCCAATAAGGGGTTGATTTCTCCCACCATAGATTTTCTCAATTTACAAAACTTGAACCTGAGATATTTCTTAAGGGTAATTAATAGGTGTTAAACTACTTGAACCAACCTATGTTGATTTTGTTAATTGATATATAATAACATTTTTTAACTTTTTTTTTAATTAGAGTGACATATCTTTTGAATCTTGAAGTAAGCTGTTATTTAAATAAAACCAACTCACTTAAGGGAAAAGGTGAGGGAATTGGATGGTGCAATTAGTGTTGGTCTCGGACTAATTAGAACGAAGTGGCAGATCTAGACATATAGAAAAGGGGTATCGATCTATTAAACTACGCATTTTAGAAGTGTTCATATATATCAATCTAACCCCCTTTAAAATATTAAACTACGCATTTTAGAAGTATCCATAGACACCCCAAAACTCCACATGAATCTGCAGTGTCAGGGGGAAGATAGTGATCACCATTTGATTCATGCTAATGGATAATAAAATATATTCCTACCCTTTGAACCTTTTGGCTTATTGAGACCCTTGATTTTACCTCTATGATGGAATCTTTTTATTGAAAGATTTGACTTTTAATTTTAGAAAGATCAACATTGAATTATTATGTAAGCTATCATGGTCAAGTAAAATTGAAAAATTGACGCAAGGTATTGGAAGAGCTGATGTTTATAGTACATAAAAATCCTTATTAAAGAATATTAATGTGAGAAATATGTTGAAATATGTATAACAAAGTGTGTTTTTATATCATCGAATCCATTTTAGTTTATATAACTAGCTACCTTTTAAAATCTATTCTCATAAATGATTTTTATAACAAAAAAAGGAGCAATTATTTAATATAGTATTCTGTTGGATACATTTGTATTGTTGAAATTGGTGAAAAGCGGGATATATTTTAGTAGTTGATTTCAATATATATTTTGTAATTTGTAACTGTGGTTATTGTAAAACATAATAGTCAATATGGCATTTTTACTAATCTTAAATATGGGTAACAACTAATATAGACTACAAAATTTAAAAATTTTTTAGTAATAATTTAAATCTAAATTCTTAGCTAGACCAATATTTTTTTCATCTTTGAGGTGTGACAAGAGGCTAAGCCCCCCGGCCCCCCCCCCCCCCCCAAAAAAAGAAAAAAAGAAATGTGGGATCCCCCACATTGTTTGAAAACTATATTTATTCTGAGCAGTTCTACTATGTCGCCCCTAGTTCTATCACTTTATGTATTCCAATCATCTTTTGGTAATTTGGAAATTTTCATGTGTAGGAATGACCACCCCTTTTTTGGTTAAGAAACCTTGATTTCCTTGGCAATTTAATTAATGAATAAGAAATATTCATGCCCACTCACAAAAGTGTTTATTTTTTTGCAGACCACACTAAGTAACATACAGCAGATTTGATTTAGCGGCACTTTGCAATCGTTCAATTGTCACATCTAGGAATATATATATGGGCCATTGGTAAAGTGCATTTAAATATGGTTACAGTGACTCTTTTAACTACCCCCTCAATTATTTTGTGATGGTGGTCTCTGAATACTCATGAATAGAATTCTAAATATTCCATTTGAATAACAAAACTAATCTCAAAGATTTATATGAAACTGATTAGATTAATTTTTTTTTTATGGTATATACACCCATTAGATTACTATATTTAATGATAGAAAGAACATCACACAATTTGAAATATCACATAAAAATTGAGTTTGACTAAGTACTCCGATAACACCATGTTGGTGCTTCCTCATGACTGGAGCTCTCTCCACCTGTTCTTAGGGTTTACCTAGGATTTTCCCCTTGCTTCCCTTCCGACTGTCTTTCCGACGAGTTCTCTTCTAACTACGTTCCGT
This sequence comes from Carnegiea gigantea, assembly GCA_029747015.1. Lineage (NCBI taxonomy): Eukaryota > Viridiplantae > Streptophyta > Magnoliopsida > Caryophyllales > Cactaceae > Carnegiea > Carnegiea gigantea. The sequence goes on from JAKOGI010000112.1 coordinate 125,699, forward strand.
GGTTGTTGATTCTGGCAATGGCAAGCAACATTACAAAGGAGAACAACGAGATTGAGCAGTCAATTACCCTTACCCAAAGACTCGGGGATTTTAAAACTAGATATCGACGAAGACATTGAGATTCCACTTAATAAATGCTCGCTTACTTGGTGGATCAAGGCGTACAAGCTGGTGAATAAAAAAGGAATGAAGAGACTCTTGCAACGAGCGTGGAACCCTGGAATGGGTGTGGCTACTTCAGATGTTAAAACACATTCCTATGCAAATTAAGTTTTGGGGAGAAGAAGATTTTAGGTGGATCTGGAATGGGGACCCCTAGGATAGTTATGGGGAACTGCTTGATTTTGAAGAAGTAGTCAGGAGAAGATAGAGTAAAGGACATGGACTTCTCAACATCTTCCTTCTAGATTAGAGTCTACGGGGTGCTGCTAGTCATGGAAAATAGGAAAAATATAATTGTGTGAAGATAGGTAACATGATGCGACAGTTTATAAAGGTGAATCTCTGAGAGAAGGCAAATGCTCACCTGAGTGTCAAGATTGAGATGAATGTCAATAGCCCTCTTAAGCCGCGTTTCCCTTTCAAGACAAAAAGAACAGAACAATGGATGAACGTAAAATATGAGCGACTACCTAACTTTTGTTATGCATGTGAACGTAGACCTGGTAAATGGATCATCCGGTTTGGGTATGAGTCGGGTTAAGTTTGGGTCGGATTATGTTTCGAGTCAAGCGACATTTCGGGTCCGGTCGGTTTGGGTCGGGTGAACTTCGGTTCGGTCGACTTTAAGTCAACCGATTTTTTGTCCAATAAGTTTGTCATGCAAAAATAAGCAACTTTGTTGGAAATTTCATGTCGGATATGGTTCGATTCGAGTCAATTCGGGTTTTGGATCCACTTTCTGTGAGTCTATTTTGGATGACAGGTCAGGTAGGGGTCCAAATCATTCCATTCGGGTTTCGTATCTCAGGCCAGTTTTGCCATATCTATGTGGATGTAAGGGACATGAAGCAAGAATGTGCAACTAGGATAATCAACATGAGGGTTTGTTTGGACCATGGCTATGAGCAAAAATCAAACAAATGAACCCCACATTTCCAACAAGCTAGGAGAGAATGGTTATGTCAAGTAAATCAATGATGGCTAAATTGCCATTGCAAGATATCTCAAACAAGACCCTCATTGGTATAGTGGACACAAAGAAAACCTCTACAGCTTATCCACAAACTTTGAACTGCATGGACAAGGGTAATGGGATGACTACTCCACCACAAGCTCTCAAAGTTAGAGGGAGCAAAGAGGCATGTGGGCCTCTAATTTGAACAGAGACTTGAATGAAGCACAGCAATGACTAAAAAAGGAGGGGATCGCGGCTTAGTATCTAAACGTGCTAAGAAGTCCAAGAGAGAGAACAAGTTCTTGGCATAACATTCAGCCCTTCTCTTAATGTGGGAGCTAGGGAATTAGCTGTCAAGATAGGCACATACAAGGATAGTGCTTGGAAGGTGATACAGGTGGAGGATGAGGGGCGTAACAGGGGGGCTGTAGGCCTGGCCCCCTAATGCCAACCTTATATAGGCTCCATAAGGCAATGAAAACATGGGACCTAGTGCGAGTAAGACCTCCGAGTTAGAACTGTCCGGGAATTGGCTACTCTCTGATAGTTGATATATACCTACCCTCCAGGGTTGTTGTTGGAGGGAACGCCCCAAGATCCTCTTTTTCATAGGGACAATGGTGTCCGATCATGAGCTCATGAGAATATATGATTGATGCGGTCTTACAAAAGGGTTATACCTTAGTAGTAGAGGTCGTTCTAGAGGATAGGATTTCTGGTAGGATGATGTCGATGTTAATGTTTTGTCTTCTAATAACAACAGTCATTTCATGGTTGAAGTACTAGGGTTCCCAACCTAGTGTGCACTTTGCATTTATGGGTGGGCAAAGACGAAAAACAAGTATGAAACCTGGAGCCTTGTGAAGCGATTTAAGGACATGACACCTCTCCCTCTATTATTTTTTATGGGACTTAAATCATATACTCTTTGATGAAGAGAAAGATGAAGGGTGACCAGGAGTGAATGAAAAATAGAGGATGTTAGAGAAACTACTGACTGTAGTAGGATTAAAAACCTTGGGGCCCTGGATGAGCTTTTTACGTGGATAGAGGTGCCATTAAAGAAAGGATGGATTTTTTCCTTGTTGAAGAAGATTAGGGTAACATCTTCACTTACCACAACATCTTTCATTTTCTCATCTATCACTCTAATCACTATGCTATAATGATTGAGATAGAGAATAGGGAGGGCGCGTGGAGGAGGAGATATCTTTCAAATTTGAAATGGTGTGGCTCTCGAGAGATGAGTGCAATAACATTGTTGGGAGACTTGGAAGGGTTTCAATGGTGAAGGATTTACGGAGGAACTCACAGAATGTGCAAGGTGGCTTAGGCAACAGGGGAAAAATACTTTGCTGGCTTTGAATAGGAGGTGCATGAGATGAAGAAAGCACTGAAGAACACCCATGTACGAGATTTTCGAAAGTAAAGTTACAACCGTACAACTTTTGCTGTAGTACTTGAGGGTTGTTTCCTTAAGGACGTTGGATGAAAATTAGGTCACTAGAAAATTATTAAACTAACATAAACTTGAAATTAGCTAGACTCAATGAATTTGATGCTTACAATAATTCTAACAAATGACTAATAATAATCAAAGCAATTTAACAAAACCAAGAGAAAGTACTTGACATGTATTAAGGGAACTATTGTAGCAACAAAAAACTAAAGTTAAATATAATCTTTTTCTACTATTATAATTGATATGAATTGGCACAGATGAGAACAAATTAAATTGAGAGATATAGTAAAAGAGATGAAAGAGAAGCAGACAAATTCCCTCACTGTGGCTATCTAGACAAGAAATCGCATCAAAGAAGGGAGGAAGAATAAGGGCATCCTGGCTTAAACAAGCACAATCCCAGCTTAGTCCCTACCTCCACTCAACCTCCAAAATTGAGCAAGTGAGCAACCGTGATCAAGCCGATAGTGGAGAAGCAAAAAACGAAAATAGAGGAAAAACAGAGCAATCGAAGAAGAGAAACCGGGGAAGGGGATTTCGAAATCAACCAAGAACAATCCAAAATCGAGCTTCAAACCTCATTGAAAATGGTAAAAACTTCATTAACAACTCGATGTTCCGGCGAAAATGGGGGAAAGCAAATAAGAAACTGAACAGAGAAGCAACAACAACCAAAATTGACACGAATTGTCATTAATGACTTCTCAAACCTTACTTGAAAATGAAAAACCATCATGCAAATCCCCACATCCATAATCCAGCAAAATCAAGGAAGACTCAGATGATTAACTGCAAATTCAGAACAGATGAAAGGGAACAGGGCATGATCATAACAATCGAACTTGGAGAAAGGGGGAAATGAAAAGAACATTACCCCGCAAGCGAATCAAAATAAATCAAATCTCAAATCAATGCTTTGAGCTTGAATCGATACGAGAACACCAATTAGGCAATTTCTGCTACAATTTCATCAAACAAAAATAAACATATAGAGGAAAATGTAAAATTTTAGAACCCTCAAATTTGATCTAACCAAAAATCCATCCTATGCTGAAAACTAATCCTATTAATATGAAATCCATCCTCATAACAAAAACTCCCTAAAATTGTGAATTAAATCCCCAATTAAAACCCTAATAATAGCTAAAAGCCGAAATCAAAATATGAAAAAATACCACCTAAAAGCCTAAATTCAAAACCTAGCCTCACATTTGCCAGAACCCCTTCATATTATAGCCTTCAAGTCAGTTCCTCTTCTTCTTTTGACAGTTTGGTTTGAGGGTACCCTGGATGGTGGTAATGGATGCTACGCTAGCTGTGAGAGGGTGATTTAGTATTGGTGGAGTACGAAGATAATGGTGGAAATGGCACTGAGATGCGATGCTGGTGCTGGGAGTTGCTAATGATGGTGTTGAGTGAGGTGGAGATGGTGGGAGATGATGGTGTTGAAGATGAAGACAAAGGGGGGGTTATGTCTGGTCTGTTGAGGGAGAGGAGGGAGAAGAGGAATATAAGTGTCACATGCAAAGCAAGTGACAGAAGAAGGGTTTAGGTTTTTCTTTTTTTTTTTTTTGGGGGTCAAATTAGAAAGTGGGCTAAGGAGATGCATGGGTTGAGGGTTGTTTTTCGGTTTTTATGACCCAATTCTTCATTTCATCCTTTTCTTCATGTTTTTCACCATTTTTTTTTTCATATTCTAATCTTTTTCCATCACCTACAATATCGAATAAAATCAAATAAAAATCTAAATATAATAATCAATTTGAGCACAAATTATATATATCTAGATTTTGCTCGCTTTCGAGTAAAACAAACTAAACTAACTAAAAAGAGACAAAAAAGAAAAAGAAAATCCTAACTTATTTTCACAGAAATCATGGTTGCATTTAACATATGCAAGAAGCCTTTTAAACCCCTCGGTTTTCCAAGCAGACGAGTGAGATCTCGTAAAGATTTTTCCAGTGAAATACCCATAAAATCATTTCAAAAAACAAGGAAGATCTTTTTGGTTTTTTCAAATATATGATCATATATACAAATAATGAGGAAAATTATATACATGATTTAGGCAATTATATCACCCTAGTAACCAAATCACCAAATTATATGCAAATAGATGTATAATCAAAAGACATCTAAGTCATAGGACGTACCTCAACTTCCATTTTTTATCCCACATAGATGTACAATCAAAAGACATCTAAGTCATAGGACGTACCTCAACTTCCATTTTTTATCCCACATAATAATATGCAATGATATGTACACCTTGATGTGTGTGCCGATATGTATCAATCCTTATAAATCAAGTTGCTAACATTGACATGATCCCTGTTTCTTTGCCTAATTGCTTTATTTGCTTTCTTTTTCCTTTTTTTTCCTTTTTTTAAAAGAATAATAATGCACGCGTCCTAAACCCACTTGACTTACAAATATTAGAGCATTCCCTGAAGAAGGGTCTTATTATAATATGTAAAGCACTTATTTCATTGCCTAAATATATGTGTAATTAAATAAAATAGCATACATTCAAGCCAATTAAAGAAATAAAGATAGTGGCTTTAAACTTTGGTGCTTAGGTTTTTATTCACATGCTTAGGCTTTTTCCTTTTATTTGTTCTTTCTTGGACATTTTCAAGACCTAGAAGGCAACTTCAACAAACAAAAAGTTTACATGCCAATTTAACAAGAAGAACTAAAGAATTGATGGTAAAGTGAGCAAAGTAGGCACAAAATCACACATATGAGACAGGATTTTTATAAAAAATCGCACTTACCTCCTCAACTAGATATCTCATCACGCGAACTCTATCTATATATAACTCAATAACCTAACAACATGAGATCACAATCAACTAAGAAAGAACACAAATATCCAAAGGGAATAAAAATGTCTTTGAATTTTTCAAAATTTTCAAAAAAATATACAAGTTGGCACATCACCCCACACTAAAACTCCACAATGTCCTCATTGTAGGAATTAAAGCACCAAAAAGCAATCATATAAGCTATACAACCGTAAAACCAACACAAACTCACTGATATATACAAACTATAACCCCACCAAAACACAAAAGACAACAAAAACAAAAACAAAATATAAAACAAAAACAAATCAAAATTACTAAAATAAAACAAAACAAAACCAAGGAGCTGCTAAATATAAAACAAAACAAAAGAAAACCTTAAACAAAACAAAACACAAAATATAAGAAAAATAAAACAAAAAGGAAAGCACTAACACATATTTACAAAAACACATCACCAACAGAAAAAAAAAATCAAAACTAAACAAGGGTCTACTAAATAAAAACTAAACAAAACCAAAACCAAAAACCAAAAAATTAGCACATATTCACAAGGCAAATACACAACTAATAACAAAACACATAGATAAACAAGGGTGATCATAGCCAACTCGGCTCAACAAATCCCAAATTTCTCCCGAAAATCGATCACCCACACAATCACGATCCTGAACATCCACAACTATGTACAAAAAAGAAAGAACGAAAAGAAAAGAAAAATAAGAAAGGGAGGAGGTGGAACGATCATACAGGGTTAGATATTGATTACACCCAAACTAATGCCTCACTCATATGGTATCAGGGAGGTCTATCGAGCATCAGCCACTCCATCTTAGCTCACAAACTGCTACTCATCAAAACCCATCAATGATCGTAACAGCTTGTCAAGCAATCGGGAACAATCCTCACAGAAATTGAAGTATTAAGAAACAGGAGGTGTAGTCCAAATAAAGTGTATAAGGGGAATGCAAGGAGAATGCAACTCAAGGCTCTACTAACCTTATCAAAGCTCTCATCCCAGTCAAAAGAGAGATATGCATATGCAAAATCAGAAACCCCAATCAATGATCTAATAATGGTGTGACTATATGAATGCATAAACCATCAAGAGTGGTCCGAATGACCTAAATAAAGTCCAACATCTCTAAGAGGGGAGGAGAATGGACCAAGGCGAGGCTAATCAAATGAGATATGAAAATCAAAGCCCATCGGATGGCCTAAAGTCACGTGCTCCACCTTAATGTGATCCTCAAGTCTCTCTATGTCAATATCATTAAGAGTTTGATCTAAACAAAGACTTCCAAGCATAAAAGTCTCAGACTCTACAAAAGTAGACCCGGGAGGGTCTAAAGAAGGGTGGAGAATAGAGAGCGAAGAAAAGAGGGGTGAAATGGGAGGGGTGAAATGGGAGAGGTAAAAGCTAGGTCAAGGGAAGACTCCATGGGAATGGGATCATTAAGCTTTTCAGGAGGTGTAACCTCACTAAACTCTATGACATCGGGCTCATCAAGTGAATGCTCCTCAAAAAAGGTTTCCTCTGATTCAATAAATATGCCACACTAATCGTCAGAACTAGCATCAGTCTCAAATCCATCCCCCTCCTCAAGCTCCCCTAAGGGAGCCAAAGGACGAGACGAATTATGAACGGTCAGACTACCCTCATGGGTGCCAGTAACTGTGTTAAGCTCTAGAGAGGGCGCAACTGCTAAAAGAGATGATGGATCACTTGCTTCCTCGAGGTCATCACAATATGTATCATCATGAAAATCATGCTCTAAAGGAATCGATACCTCACTCCTAATATCAAAGTCCTCACAAGACCTGGCCTCAGGTGTAGGAGAGCTTAAATTAAGGTCTGTCTTGAGTAAATTATGCAAGTAAGACTCCTAATCAAAGGAAGCTAATGCCTTTAATCTATGTGGTCTACCAAGTAGTGGATAAGAATCAACATCATGATCAAAGGAATCATAATAATCGCATGAAATAGGAACACATGGAGTATGAGAGTGCTCATAAGATATACCCCCAAACTAACTCTTACGCATAACATAAGGGTTGAGAATAAGGTGACTAAAGGTCTCTCTGGCATTTTCATACTCCTAAGTACCTTGAGCAAAATACTCAAAGAAATCCCAAATTTCATACGGAATCTTAATAAACAAATATTCAAACCTCCAAGGCACATAGTCTTAACATGACCCCGATATTCATTATCACACTACAAAAAAAAGGTCGTTCTTCCACTCTTATTTAACCACGCATGGCTAAGTGTGGAGAGAAAATAGGAAAAATAAACGTTTACAATTTTCCCCACACATAATAAATGAGGAAAAATATAACTACTTTTATACGAGTGGTAGTACGTAATTAAAGTATGGCCACGCATATTAAGCGTGGAGAGGTGTATCTAGTAAATACAACATATTAAGCACGGATAATAAGCGTGGCAGATAATTTTTTTAATTTGTTGAAATAGTTAAATTGCCTAAAAGAGGGGGGACGAGCGTTTCGAGCCTTTCTCTCTGCCTCTGCCTCTTCACTTCTCTTCTCAGTCATATTTGCTTGGCCATTGCAGCTCTCACAAAACCCTAGGTAGTCGGGACTTTCGGCGGTCGACGGTGGGATTTTCGACGGTCGATGGCGACATTCCGGTGGTCTGGTTGTGCTTGGCTGCTCGTTGGTCACAATTCTGCCCAGAGAACTCAGATTCCGCGCTTGCCTTGCTCTGGTTTTGGAAAGTTTCATCTGAATCAGACAATTCTGGTGGTCTGATTCCAGCGTCTCTCCGGCGACAGTTGTAATGCATTCCGGCGTCTTGCCTACTCCGGGTATGCTCTTTCTCTCACTTTCTATTGTCCATGTTTCCTACCCGGCCACCCCTTCTTACTGTGTCAGAAAACTACATAATTTTATTGAGGTTTTTACATGCTCAATTGAGTAGGCATGAATTTGCTTCTTTTTGTCTTCTCAGTAGAACTGCATCATGGCATTTGAAAAACAAAAGATCTTCTCAGAGTGTTAAAGGTGTCCATTTTCCTCTGTTCCTTTGGCTCTTATTGTCCATGAAGTTGCTTGAACGGTTCCTATGGCTTTCAATCCAATTAAATTCTGGGCAGAATTAGAAACAAAGGAAATTTTTGGGCAAAATAAACGCTTAAATTCCCCTGTTGAAGGTGTCCATGAAGTTGATTGATCTCTGTCCCCATTTTATTCTCTTCCTTTATTTGAGATATTTCTAAAATTGTTTGTCTGTGTGGTGACTTTTGGATACACATTCTCATGAGAGTGGACTTGTTATAAGTTGTTTGACAATGTAAAGCTTACATACATCCTTTTACATTTATTTAAACTTTATTGCTACTAGAATGCCTTATCAATATTATTTAAGTGTGACTATGTGGGCAGCTCATTTACATCATCTGCCTATGCATTTTCCTGGAAGCAAGTAGTAAAGCGAAATTCTTCATTTAAACTAAAGTTCCTAAATATTTCTGCATAGTTTGGATGTGACTTTGCATTTGTTGACTGCTTAATGACAAATAGTCTTCCAGGTAGAATATGAGAAATAGGAATCACCTCAGATTGTCTGCATTATATTGTTTTTCTTAGTTTATTTTGCAACGAGTTATATATGTAGGCCGAGTTATTCATTTCATAAAAGATATACGTAATCTAGTTTAATTTTTGTTATAGATGTTATTTGAGCTCTTTCACTGCCTAATGCGTGTGCTTCTTGTTCAGGTGTCAAAGATAGTTTGCAATCACGTTTCGTTCTAGGCGCACTCACGAAGAGTATTTGAACTCTGTGCAAAATGAAGCAGCAGCCCCTGAGCACTTGACTTTGGACTTAGAGAATGATGAGGATATTGATGACGATGATGTCAACGATGATGATAATGTGGTTCAAATGTATTTTGATCCAGATCTTGTTGATATGCCAGAAAGGTTTAATGATGATGAAGAGGTGTTGGTCATAGGTAATTGTCCTTAGTCGTCAAAAGTTGTGAATTGATTAATTTCAAGAATTTTGGGGTATCCAGTGTCATGCCTGTTTACATTAATTATTTCTCTTTCCACTATAGATGGAGAAGGCAATGTCATCAGACTTAGAGGGAGAATCAATGTCAAAACTGTGCAGAGTTTGGATGTGCCTAAGAAGATTCTGGTGCCATTGAATAAGTACTTGCAACCAGTAAAAAAGGTAGGAAGTGTGTTTAATAGGTTTCTTACAGATGTGGCTAGGTGGCCTGAAGTGTGTCCCCTACACTATAAAGAATGGCGTTTAGTTCCTGGAGTCGTTAAGGATCGAATTGTAGCATATGTGCGGGTGAGTTATATTGGGTAATGATGTGTGATATATGAATTTGTAGTTTTGCTTATCGTTGTAATTCTTTTCCCCAAATTATAGGAGAAGTTCATGCTACCATCGAATGCATTGGTTGATTCAAAAGTTTTAAGTTCTATTGGGGAGAGATTAAGGGGTTACAAACGATCATTAAGGGTGAAATACATTAAGAAAGATACTACTAAGGAGTAATTGTATGCATTGCCTTTACTTGAGTCTGCAAAAGAGAACGAGATTACTCGTCCTAAAGGAGTTGGCGATCCAATGTGGTTTGGATTTGTGGATCTTTGTTTTTCCGATAAGTTTAAGGTGAGTTATTATTGATTGCCAGTTATGTTTATATTTCTAATTTATTATTTGAATATAACCTTAGTAAACTTTTGCTTCTTAATGTGACATTTAGCAATATTCTGAGATTGGCAAAAGAGCTAGGGGGAAGCTTTTGCATACTTACACAAGCGGTTCACAAAGTTATGCAGTAAAGCGGGACAAATTTGTATGTATTATAGGTTTTTGTGATTTTCTTACAACAACCTTTATATTACAAACTTTCCTATTAATAATTTATAAACGCACTGATGTCATGGTTTCAAGAGAGGGAACATAACAGGGAACCTGGGCCAATTGAGTGGTTTATTGAGACTCACGAAACAAAGGGGAAGACTTTTCATGAGCCTGTTACCACAAAGTTTGTGGTAATATGATGGGCACTTCTAGCCATCACTCCTTTATTTTTTTAACGTTTATTTTTTTCAATGACAATGACTAGTTTATTTTATCTTATTATACTAAATTATATATGATCTAAACTTTCCATTTTGTTTTGTTTGTAAGGAATCAGCGATGACTATGATTAAAGAGAAAACTGGATCTTCTGAAGTTAAGCTCTCAAAAGAAACCTCAAAGGTGGAAAAAAGCATCTACCGTAAGCTAATGGGTGATGAAACTCATGGAAAACTTATTGGGTTCGGTAGTGGTGTGACTGTAAAAGACTTGCGTGTTAAGCACCAGAAGAGTGAATCTAAGCTGTTAGTAAAAGTTCTCAACAAGATGCTGGCCATGCAGAATCAAATTGATGTCTTGACTGCTGAAGTTGCTGCCCAATCTGCAAACTCAGAACCTGAATCAGTATGTAAAACTTCAAATTATGTGTTTAATTTGACAAGTTTTGCTTATTTCTTGTCTAATGTACATGAATTATGAGTAGAGTACTGGTTCACCGCAAAACTTGGTCAATGATATGCCACGTGATCAAGGAAGCCATGAGTCACGCAGGTCTAGAGATGCCCTTTCAATTTCACATGCGCTAGATAGGCATGCAAAAGTGTATTTTTTTAAGAAAGTACAAGATATGTTGGCTTAGTTACATTATAGTGTTATCTAGCTATAAATTGTTTTTTTATTGGTATGTAGTCAAGGATACTCAAAGAGGGTCGACTTTGTCAAAGCATATCAATGTAGAGCCTAGCAAACAACAAAAACCACCAAAAAATATCCAGGTATGTACAAATCACATATTTTAACACATTCTTTATTGTATATATATGTGTTTCACATTTTTATATCCCAACGTATTTGTCAAAGCCATCAAATCATCTTACAAAAATGGGACATGTTACTCTTGGTGGAAGAACTCCTACTTCAGCTGGCACTTCAATTCCAGGTGGCACTTCCACTCAAAAGGTATTTTTCAAATATGACGTTTGTCATTCCAAACGATATCTTAGTTGCGTATATGATTATCAAGTCTTTTTTTATTTATTTGCTTTGCTAGAGAGCTATCATGGGAATGAACAACAAGTTTACTGAGCAAGGAAATTTCAAACGACCAAAGTCAAATGTTGTGTATCCAGTATGTCTACTTTTTAAAAATATTCTACACCATTCATGTTCTATGCAAATCCTTATAAACATATACAAATTTTGCTAGTTGACTTATGAGGAAGTGACGAAGATAACAGAAAAGGTGCTGAAAAAGAATCCTGAATTAGTTAGAAAGTATGCTCGTGGTGAAAAGAAGGTTTTGACGCTTTGTTATCTTGCGGGCATGGTAAATATGGCCTTATCTTTCACGTCTGCTCAATTTTAATATGATAGATTCAATCACATGTTAGTTGAACATGATTACAATAGGTATTGAACGCATGCGATTACAAAGCTGATCCCTAGATGGTTGATAACGTGTGGCTTGAGAGACTTCAAAATGTGAACATTGTGAGTTTAGTTTAAAAGTTTTAAATTACATGTTTTTATGGTATTAAGTTTGATTCGCATTGTGCATTCGATTTTTTGGATTTATTTATGGTAATGGGTTGGATTTGTATTGGGTACTCCAGGCATGTGGCCTGTTGAGTTGATTTGCTCCGGCATGTGGCCATTGAGATTGTGAATAGTTTGTTGTTGTATTTATGACATGTTGTAAAAGGAAAATAGCCAAGTTTTAGGCGGAACTCTGCCGAAATTTTTTCAAAATTAGAGAATTTACTAAAAAGAAAAACCTAACCATAAGAATATCATATAATGTTTTTAGAGCACGGGTACATAGTTATGGAGGATAATAGTTATATATTATATCTTGCAATCTTTTTAGAAGTTTTTTCTTGTTAGTGGCGTTGTTTATTATACTAAGCTCATATATATGGACTTGGTGATTTCATATTGAAACGAAGGGCAGTATGTCACAACATCGTATATGAAGCTAATATCGGTTCGTGAGGTGTTCACTTGAAGTTATGGAGTTCCATATATATCACCTGATCTGTTCTGTTTTATTTCAATCTTATAGATGCATGTTATTTCAAACAAACGCAACTTGTAGGCAGTGGATGCATACTTTATATGCATGTTGAACTCAGTTTTGTACTTTTCATTATGTACTTGAACAATAGTTATTTAGGAACTCAATTGATAACAATTTATTATGGTTATAAAGTTTATATACTTTTTGTATCATTTACGCTAAAATCAAATATTTTCTATCGCTTCCTCTACCTCGCCCCTCTCTCTATATATATGTATATAGGATTATAATACGTTAATGTTAATAAATATAAACTACTCGCATTTTTAAATATAATGATTATTTGGTTTTTCATTATGAAAATTTTCCCGCCAAAATTAGTTATGCACTTACAACATTTGAAAGTTAGTTATCACATGCATAATGCCACACTTATAAGCGATCGAGTGGTGAAAATGATTTTTGTCCCAAAGGATACTCTAACCACGGATACAAGCGAGGGTCATCTACCTACACATATAAGCGTTGTAAATAACGCAGTCTTCCATGGATATAAGTGTGGGCAGTGCACAATCAGCCACGCTCATTAAACGTGGCGAATTTTTCCCCACTGATATCATAGACCGTATGCATCCGACTAGAAAAGTATATGCCTTTCTTAGAAATAGCGGTAGAATACTCTTCTTAGTTAAGAAAGGGGCACCCCCGGTCTCTATTTCACACATTGGTACGATCTCTTTATCACATCTCCTTCTTCTGGAAATCTCAGGCATACTACTAATCGATTTTTTGACCATTCGTGATCGAGCGCAACCTAGGAACTGTTGTACGCCTACATAACCTACCCCCCAGAACAAAGGACGAAGGTATCAGATCTATGTAGTTCTAGATCCCTTTTTGAAAACCAGTTCCTGTACTGAGCTCTACTTATATAGAGTAAAGTAATCTGGTTGGTTGAAAGGGCCCTCCTCACCTCTCCCCTTCCCCCTTATAATGGAAGAAAGGGGAGAGGTTAGCAGCTTCAGGATAACCCGAGCAGTGAAACAGAAGTAGGGTTCAGGCTAATCGATCCTATTTCGATTATACGGCTGGGTTCTAAAAAAAAAAACAGGGCATTTGAGAAATCTAAATTCTGGTATTTCCATATAGAAGAAGAAATGAGAATTCTTACTATTCAAATTGGCCTTTTCAAAAATGGATATTTGAGATGAAATTGACAAATAGGCTTTGATCGGTCAACGAAATGCTCTGCTTTCAAGCCCGATAGGTCATTCTCTTTCAAAGGGTTGGTTATTTAGATCAATACTGAACTTTTATTGGTTATTTAGATCTTTACATTTTATCAGGATTTTTCATTGCAATCACTTTTCCTTTCCATAACTTCGATTTCTTAAGTCATTTTTTCATTTTATCGGGATTTTTCATTGCAATAGTAACCATAACGAAGATTGGAAAAGTCATTTTTGCGTTGCAATTCAAGAGATGCTTTATATATTCTTTTTATTAAAGAAAATAAATGAATAAGAAACGCGATTAGCGATTTAACTCATTCAAGTTAAAGACTTCAACTGCTAAGCGAGCTATAAACCGCTAGGCAAGTAGCTACATAGCAGTTCCAATGCTACGCCTTCCATTCGTTCAAAGCTCTCTCTCTTTCTATTGAATCTGGTTCACCTCTATAATGAACTGAACGTAAGAGCAGGTTTCAGCTTTGACTTTGATTCCACCGCCTAATGCTATCTACTTTCATCTCCAACTGAATTTAATAAATAAGAGTGAGGGTGGTCGTAGATCAGGTCTTTGCTGCTTTCGAAGTTATTCTATTACCTATGTCCCTATGTCTACTATTCCCTTCAGTTGGTTCGGAGAGAGAGAGGGTAAGGGGTGGAAGACTATTTCGCTATCGTGGGTGGTGAGGTCCATCTCTGACGAGATCCTTTGTTTGAGACTGAGAGTAAGGGACTTCGAGTGAGTGAATGGGTTTTAAGGTTGTAAGCATTTTCCGAGTAAGTCAGTTCCATCTTCCCCGCTAGCCTTCTACTAAGGTCCAATCTCCTTTCTAAACTTTCCTCCTTCAAAGGCTAGTTCGAAGTCTTGCCTTGCATTGCTTCCCGCTCTTTCTATTGTTGGAAGTAAAGAGTAATGCCTTTTGGCTAAAGAATCTCTCATTGAATTCACCAGCTATCGATCTTCTGCGACTGACCTTAGGACTATCCCGCTCCTCTCCTTCGTAAAAATAACCTCACCATCCGGTGGTTGATGTCGGAAGCCAAGAGGCGCAGGAGTGATAGGCGGATAATGGTCATCTATGGAAATAGCCCCACCTATAAAGTCCCATCCCCTTGAATCCGATTTCTCGGGCGTCAAAGATTCTATTGATGGTTGAATCGTTCACTCCTCGGTAGAGCCAGAAAAAAGAGAATGAAGAAGGGGTGGGAAAGGAGGAGGCCTCTGCTTATGCTTGTCCTGCCTTTCATTCCTCCATAGAGGGAATCTTCCTTTGCATTCATTGATTCCTTCCCCATATCTAGTACCACAAGTATCCATCAATCTACTAAGTATCTCCAATTCACGGGATACGAATGAGCCGTAGAGCCTACTATCCCCACCACCAGGATCGATAGAGGCTTATCCGATTCATCAATCCCTGCTGCTTCATCGGATGGATCGAGGCAGGAATGAATGCTTGAATGTTAGTGAAGTGGGAAACAGGATATGAGAGATTCCCAGTCACTACCGAATCTTTCTAAATAAGATAAGGCATAGGGTTTTAGGTCGAGCGAATAGGGGATCGGCAAGCGGGGGTGAAGGAACTATTCTTTGCATTTATTACGATTCTTTCTTTATGAGTATCGTAATTGGAATAGTCTTATTACCTCAAAAAAATCCATTTCGATTTTTTCAAAAAGCAATGAAAGATTATTCTTGTTTTTATATAATTTCCATAAAAGTAAATATGAATCCATTTTTGTTTTTCTCCGCCCGATCAACTTCTTTTTTTTGGAGCCCTTCTTGAACGAATTTATTTCCACGGAAAGTTAGAATATCTAGTCAAAGTTTTAACTAATAATTTTCGGGTTATCTTCTGGCTTAAAAAAGAAAAAAGAATCGGCATCGTCTTCACAATAAATAGGTAACCATTCGCGAAATTTTGTCCTTTATCGCCGGGAAAATCTCGTAACTGAGGCCTTACGCTTATTAGCCCCGGATGCGCGCTTGCTTCTTAATCTATCTTCGTAGAAAGAAAGTGTGTTTTAACAATACGTGATGAAAGCAGTCTATTCTTTTAGCATATCTAGTAGGAAAGGAAGGGACAAAAGATAACTACTAAAGTCGACTCGTGAAAAAAGCTTGTCTTGAGTGCTTGCTGGTTGAAGGGCTTACTATTGAGCACTGTACGGGGGGCATTACTACAAGAGAGCTGTAACACAGAAAGAAGTCGATTGCTACCATTTCGGCAATCAGGTTTGATAAGTCTTTCGTCCGGGAGATATAGCTCATCAGCGCAAACATACAGAAATCCTGTTACAAGATCTGTACGTCAGACTGGAAGAACCAGAGGAAGACTCTATAGCGGATAGAACACTAAACGCTTATTCCCTTCCTTTGCTTTTAGTGCTTAGATAAGTTTGTTGCACAGAGGGATAGAAATTATCCTGCAGTAGGATAAGGAGAGATCTCTTTACGTCAGCCGAGACTTTACGAAGAGAAAGACTGAACTCAAGTAGAATTAAGAAGACTGCTTCCATACCTTATCTCAGATTATCCTTGAGTGCTGGCATGGGGCACTATCCTCGAAGTAAGGGAGAGGGGGATACCTCTAACTCTGATAGCATTAAAGTACTAGCTCCAACCGCTTACTGGAAGAGCATCGAGTTCTAAAGAAGAGTGCCGGTTTAGACTGAAATCTTTGTCTTTCTGGGCCTTAGTCGAGGGAGGAAAGCGAAGCAACCAAAAGAAGGATGAGGCTGCCCTGGAGGAAATTACTGATTATCAAGTGCTTGGGTAAGAGACTGGGTTAGAACTTCATGGTGAGACGTCTAAGCGGAAATTGAAATCACCGTTTCTGTGACCAGGGGCAATTACTTTTTCTTGGTTAAGTTTGGATTATGACCATTTGCTCTTTGATGGTCCTTGGATGGTGGCTGACCAGTACATTACGGTGAGGCAATGGCAAGCCAATTTCGACCATGAGTAAGCTTCTATTGAGACAGTGGTGGTTTGGGTGAGGCTTCCGAACCTTAACAACCTATGGCCACGATGTCGTACTTCCAATGGAGATCACAGTTAAGTTTCTCAGAGTAGCCTATCAAAATAACTTGACTCCAGGAGACTACAATGAGGCTACTGGCCTTGGATCATATAAGGGTTCAGAAGATGAGAATAGCTAGAGCCTACAACAATAAAGTCAAGAATAAATGAGGAAGGAAACCCTATGCACGCTTATCTTAAGCATGGCGAATATGCTCTACCATGGATATAAGCGTGGAAAGAGGCAAATTTAAGCGTGGTTAGATGTAACATTTCCTGTAGTATTAAGACCATCAAAAATCACATGGGAAATTTTCTCAGAATATTAACCAATGCATTAACCATGAAATTCATTCAATCTACTCAAATATCGCCAAAATATTTCATGCTCAAATTGAAGAAAATAGAAAATTACCATTTATTTTTTTAAAAATTTTTCAAGTTTTCTAATTTTTAGTAATTTTCAATTTTTTTGAATTTTTCAATTTTTGATTTTTCTAACAATATAATTTTTGGATTTTTTTTTTCAAGAAAGAAACAAAACTAATCACTGCTAATAATGAAATAAACAAAATAAAACAAATAATAAAGTATCAATAAAAGAAAATGTGACATAATCTCATGACATCGTCGCCGATAACAATGCAAAAAAACTTGTACGAGATTGTATGAGATTGTATGAGGTGCGCGAGACTAAGAAAGCACTGAGGAGAAATACCCCTTTAGCGAATAACATCAGTTTGTGCAAGAACCTGGCTTCCAAACTTAGTAATTATGCAAAGCAAAGGAATCTTTGGCTTTCTTAAGGGCCCATGTGAACAAATTTAGGGATGGAGATCATAATACAACCTACTTTCTCTATGAGCCAAATTATTGAAGAAGAAACAACCACATCAAAGGGCTTGAGAACTTAGCAATTGAGTTAAAAAAAATTGAGGAGATTGAACAGATTATTACAAATTATTTTGGTGAGCTTTTTGACTCTAGTGGCCAAATCCCCATTGAAGAAGCCCTACCCATAATCGGCCCCGTATTGATGTCGTATGAACTAAAAGCTTATGATCACTAGCAAGGAGATGTGTCAAGCCTTTTTTACAAGCACCTAACCAAAGCACCTAGGCAAGACGGTTTTCATGTGATATTTTATCATAATTTTTCGAAAATTATTGGGGAAGACGTATGTATTCTTGTGTGGGGGACCTAGCAAGGAGAGATGGATATGGAGGATATTAATGCTACTAACATTTTCCTAGTTTCAAAGGTTAAAGACCCTAGAGCCATTTGTCAATTTTGATTCATGGCACTCTGCAATAGGATCTACAAAATCCTCTCGAAAACAATGATCAACAAGTAAAAAGTTCTTCTTTCGCAAGTAATATTTGAGTACCAAAGCTCCTTTGTTCTTGGGCACCTTGTTTCTTGTAATGCCCTAGTTGCCTTTGAAATTTTCCATTACCTAAAATGAAGAACTAAGAGCAAAGGGGGTGTGTACGCTTTAAAACTAGACATGAGTAAAGCCTACAATCACATCGAGTGGGACTTCTTGGTTACTGTGACAAAGAAGACAAGCTTTGATAACGAACGAATTAAACTTGTGGTTACATATTCAGCTTCTGTTTCTTTCACCTTGCCTCGTCAATGGGGTTCAAAGGGGTATGGTGAGCCCCAAGTGAGGATTGAGACAAAGAGATTTCATCTCCCTTTACTTATTTCTTCTTTCCACGCTTCTTTTAAAGGCTGCAGAGGAAAAGAGGATCCATGGTGTACGATATGACCGCAAGTGCATGGTGGTGTTGTAGCGATCAAGATCATCTCCTACAAGGATCAGATCAATCTATTGGGCTATGTCTCCTTAAGATAGGCTAAGTGAATCAAAACTTGGAATTGATAAAATAATGAAGATAAGGAAGCAACTAGAACTAATTCAAGTGGAAGCAAACATCCAGGAATATGCTTCACCACATGATAAATGACTGAAGTACGTTACACATGGATTAATCTAAGACAACTCAGTTTAAAGAACGATAACCAAAATATCACTACTATCTTTCAAGTTATAGCGAAATGCCTAGATCCAATCAATCTTCTACTTTTGTGGCTTTCAATCAACCTAGACTCATTATGATATAAGATTATCATGCATGCTCTCTCAAATGGCGAATGTTTCTCAAGAATTTACACATACGAGCTCAATCTTGGTTTTCTAGCACTGAGTTTCACCTTTTAGTACTTCACCCAACATCCAAAATCAAGCAAGAAGATGACCAATTAACATGCTTGGAAATAAGACGCTAAAATCGTATTAAACTTGAATCAACTTAAATTAAAAGATTGAAATGCAAATACTCAAAATAATTACAATTGATAAAATTCAACATTTAGTTACCATAAAATGATAAATATAAAGAGCAAGAAGAGAAGAGAGAAGAATTTGCTTAGCCAAATGAGTGCTTAAATCCATCGATTTCAAACTTAATATTGCTTCCTTTCCAATCTTCTTCATTAACTTGTTCCCCCTCACTCTAAAATGAAGTCCAAAACCTAACTAGACGGTGGAATTGATGGTGGATGGATGATAAAAACGTGCATTATATCACCCAAATCGAAGCAACAAGCGTTAAATCATGCAGAAAACCTAAGAGACACGCCAAAACAACCGTGCCACAGACCATGGCAAACACCATAGAGAGATCGTGGTAGGCTCTACCTTGCTAAATTCCTGGAGCTAGTCAACTCGAGTTGATTGCGTACCCTAACCCGTGTTAAATCGGCTATATACCCAAGTAAACCATGCTCCTTGTAAGTTTGGGCCTAGTTCTTGTGGGCTCTTGGCTTCTTGCACCATTCCTTATCAATTCTTGTAGGTGCACTCAGGTTAGATAAGCCAATTTCTGCAAAACCCCATCATAACACCAAATGTGACCATAAAATAGAAATGGGCATAAAATCAAACAATTATGCACGTTAATTCCATAAAATGACACCCAAACACTTATAAAATCCTATGCAAATTTGGCGTTTATCAGTGTATCAGTTTGTAAGAATGCTCTTAGGGTAACCCATTTATTTTTATTTTTATTTTTTTGGCTAATGACATTATTCTCTTTATCAAACCTAATTTGTAGCAATGCTCAATTGTAGCTAAAATTGTCGGCCAATGCGAGGGAGCATAAGGACAGAGAGTCAATTTTGGCAAGTCAAGTATTGTGTTTAGTAAAAGTATGCAGCCACGAATGAGGGAGCAGATCTTGCAAATTTTAGGCAGTGTGGAGATTAATAGACATGAAAATATCTAGGACTTCCCACAATTATTGGAAGGTCCAAGAACATAATCTTCATGAGAATTAAGGAGAGGATATGGAAAAAGTCACAAGGTTGGAAGGGAAAACTGTTACCTAGGCCTAAAATAGAGATCTCGTAAAAGCAGCTACATAGGCTAAACCTACATATGTGATGAGTATCTTCAGACGCCCAGTTGGTTTCTTTGCAGTGTACATTCACTTTTGGCCTATTTTTGGTAGGTAAGCTCAAAATTCTTGAATAAGGATGAATTAGAAACATTGGAAGCATTTGTGTTTGCCTAGGAACATAAGGGATATGGGGTTTTCGAATCTGAAAACGTTCGATGGAGCTCTTTGGGTACGTAAAGTAGGTGTCAAGATGGAAGGAGGGCACAAACTCTTTGGCTCGATGGGTGCTTCAAGCTAATACCACCCAAGGCCTTCAGTAATTGAGGCTAGATAAGGATGGGATCCGAGCTTGACTTTGGAGATCAATGGAAGGATCGGGGCTAAGGGCTTTCTCCTTGGGGCTTTGAGATGGAAAGTGGGTGTTGGGTGACCAATTAGGGTTTGGAAGGATGCATGGCTCCAGCCCTCGTTGGCTAGTTAAATAGAACCGTTGGACTAAGATATCGAGTCATGCATGCACACGTGTGTTTGGTCTTATTGCTTGTTGTTGATACAACATACAAGGATCAATTATGTGCATGCTTGGCAACCTTTAGTAACCCTAACTTAACTAATTAAGGTGTAAACATAAGGAAAGAGAATATCATAATCCTAAGTTTGAGGGTGATGAAAATCAATAATCCAACCTCAATAAATAGGCTCGATGCTCCGGATTTTGAGTATATTTATTTTTATTAATAGAGGGTCATTTTAGACTCTATTTTTCAGGCAGTTTCAAATGATATTGCCTCTGAAAAAACGAACAAAAGAAATTCAAATTGCCTAAATTAATTAAAAATTTAGATTATTTAAAAAGTATAATTTAAAGTGACCCTTATATACCTAAAAATAAAGATTATCAAATTCAGAATCTCGAAATATATTTTTTAAAATCGAATTATTAATTTCTACCCTGCCGACTACCAGAATTATCAAATTTCAAAGATTTTAAGACTAAAACAAGGCGTCCAACATTCAAAAATAAAAGTAGATTCCTACCAGCTTGATTTGATAATATTATGAATGGCAATAATTCCATCATGTGCCAGTCTAGCTTGCATCATTAATCATGCAATGTGTAACATCATCCAATCACACATTCGGACAGTTACATCGACAGTCTTTTCTTAAGGCCTCGAAATCAGTGGCAACGGCTACGGAAACAAACGTGTCTGAAACTGCTCTATGCCTTCACTCAGTACGGATTAGATTTTTTCTTGGCGTCTCGACATCTGTGGTAATCACTGTGTGAAAACACACGCTCACATGACAAATGCAGAGTGGTTGATTTTTAGGTATTTTGAGAATTGATACATTAATTTTTATGACTCTGATATTTTTGAGTTTATTTTTAAGTATTATTATTGATAAATTTTTTATAAATTAATTCTGAAATGACAAAATTACCCTTATTATTATCCTTTTTTTCTTTTAAAACAAAAGGCCCGAAAACTATCTTTTTGCTATTAGATATCCTATTAGTGGTGTTGCGGTGTACTTAAAAGAGACGAATTGGGGTTTTTTTAAAAAAAAAACTTTAAAAGGGTAATAGTAAGAGTATTTTTGTAATTTCAGGACTGAATTGTAAGGAATTCACAAGTGAAGATACTTAAAAATAAATTCAAAATATCAAAGTCATAAAAATTAATACACCAAATCTCAAGGTATCTAAAAATTAATAGTTCAACAAATGTATCAAAAAAAAAACATATATGTGGCATAGGAGAAAACATGCTCGTAAGATTATTGAACTAAGGGTCAAACATATATCGAACAATTAAGAGGTAAATTGAAAATTTTCAATCAAATAGGTCTTGATAATTCGTAATTGATTCACTCTAACCCTCACTTAAATCAAGTCTTTTACAAAAATAATAAGTGAAAATAATATTCTATGACTCTAAGTCGATAAATTGTGCCTACATAATCCGATCTAACTCTCATTTAGTTAGATCTTACATTTCTCTATATTATCTACTAATCTATATATGTTGATTTGAATACAAGGACAGAAAGCACTTTCTAATAAGAGCCTTTTTTTAAGTTCATCATAAGTAACTTATTGTTTTTTTTAAGTGATCATAAGTGATTTATTACTCATAAATGCTTACGGGTACTGACGACGGCCGATTAGTACTGATGAGTATTGATCATGGCCAAAATTGTTACTAGAAAATGTGAGTAGATGCTGATGAGTACTAATTAACGTTGATTTGTGTTGAGCACTACTGATCAGCATTAAATAGCGATAATAACTACTTATGATAGGTTGAAAAGAGCATATCATAAGAATTGTTTGATATGCAGTTGACATTTTCAATCTTTTGTTCGAATAAGTCACCTTCTTCTTGAACCTTTGATTTTCCCCAGATTTATTTACTATAGAATGCTGCTATCTGCGTTGAAGTTTAATAACACCATAGTACCCGTTTTATACCCTCCCTCACGTGCCATAGCTACCTTTGCTATTCCCTTAGAATTTAGGGCGAACCTAATTGATCAGGCAGTTGACCACTTGAATATCAAAGCCAAAATCATTGTTGTACCAAATCTACTCCCATACTCAACTTAATTACCCCACGGTTTTTGCATTTGTGGGTCATGCTCATATGGTGCTGTAGTGAGGACATGGATCCAATGTACCCCCACCTTAGTAACTAGCCATCCACTCACCTAATTAAGCTACATTTTACATAATTCTTTTTATCATGGGTTTTTTTTTTTATCTATGTATAGCGCGCATTATTTCCTCCCTCATTTGAAAATTTGCAAGTTTGAAAAACTAAAAGTGTAAGAACGTCATTTATTACTATACCATATTGGTATTTCAAATAAAAAGTCATTTTCTTTAAGCAATAAAAAAAATGACAATACTTATGGAGACTTATAAAGAATTTTTTTGGGTCGAAATTTATGGACCGGAGAGAATATAGAATAAACTAGCGATAAGTACACAAAGAGTTAATTTAGGTACAGTGGACGTAACTTTCACATGTGCTAGCTGCTAGCTCTAGCCGCTCTTCAATTTCCTGAATTGATTGATCGTATTCCAGCAATACTTACGAAGTTCTCAGCTAGATCTGTAAAGTTGAGAGAGGGGAAAAAAGGTTAGGAGAAAAACCTCGCAAACAAATGAAATGGAAAGGAAGAAGTAGCATAGTTTCATTTTTATAGACCCTCCTAAACTATGAGTTTGTATCATTCCTTAGCTCCTCTTCATTTCACTCAATAAATAAATAAATATTTGTTTATTATGTAGGGTTTAAATCATTCTAAGTAGTAAATATTTGTTTATTATGTAGAGTTTAAATCATTCTAAGTATCCTAATAGAATACACATCAAATTTACATAATATGATGTGATGTAACTAATTGAAAAACGTAACTGTGAAAATAAGTGATCTTAAGAATAAAAATTAAAAGAAACTTGTCACAATAAGTTGATGCATCTTTGTTCGTGCAAATATAATTTCTTCTAAGGCCATTCACAGCCACTGGAATAAATTCCAGTGAGGCCCTCCCGTGTTCCACATGCGAGTTTTTTTATTGTTGTAGTCAACTTGTTTTATATGAAATGACACTCATGGAAGAAAGTGGTAGAATTTCTCTATGCATTCCACTTCTTCCGTATTTTATTATTTCTTTTACTTCAAAATCAATTTTTTCTTTTTTTTTGGGACTCAAAAAAACATATATGTGCTATAAAATGGCTCCATAATAAATATTTTATATGGTAATTCAAGCTGGAGTTCCATGGATTGCAGAAGTACGTGAAGGAATGTGAGTTCCAAAAATAATTTTTTTGCTGATTAGGCAGGGAAGAGTTCTAAAATGTGAAATATACGTTGGGAATGTCCTTAGAATTTGTAAGTATCTTTAAAGCGTAGATGTTGTACTTTCTCTTATTAGTGTCAAAGTGATTACTTACATAAGTTTTAATATAATATTAGAGCTAGATTTTTCCGATGAAATTTGATTTTTTCCCAAACAGAAAGATAATGCTTTCTTGCTACCTTGTTGTGGACTTATTTTTCATCTTCTCCATATAATTAGCCATTATTATCACTGTAAATTGAACCACCTTTTCCTTTTTATATTTTGGGGGTGTGTTCCATTCATGTCCTTTTCATTTTGCCCACAATTGCACGTACACAAACAGCCAATGTATATATAAATCCAATATATTTAATTTTCATAATATACTCTTTATTAGACATGAAGTTGTGGTAGAAATTGGTCCACATATTATTATGTAGGGCCATTTGTAGTATTTAGAAATGGAGTGTTGATCATAAACCGAGAAGGATAGGCTATATAGCTCTAGCACCTAAGCTTGGAAAATCACTAGGACTTGCTTTCTCCATCATTTTAAATTGTAGAATTAGCTAGCCATCCAAATTCAAACAATGCAATTTTCGATTGGTGGAATCTTTTCATGATGATATATACCTTGTACATATTTCATGCCTAATATGAGAAATTACTTGGTGTTATAATAGTAACGCACACGCAATCAATTAGATATTCGATTTTCAATTTATATATATGTGATCGGATTGCACGTCATAAGCTATATTTTGTAAGTCATGTTTCAATCTTCAATCATCATAGATTTTCAAGATTTGACCTACAATGTGGAGTGAAGAATTATGATTGAGTATTTTCATAGATCAAAAAGCAAAATGAGTGATAGATTTACATGATTAATGTTAGATTAGATTGATCAATCCCTTTAATTTTTCTACTGTAATACTATTTATCGGTCTTCCTAATACTAATTTTATTTAAAGATATCTATAATGTTGCTTGGCCACTCCTCACGTATTACTATAATAGTATCTCTTTCTCCCCCCCCCCCCCCCCAAAATCCCATATAGTCTCATACCACACCCCAAAGAAGTAAAAGAAGGGAAAAAAAAAAAAAGGACAAACTCACATGTTGTCTATGTACTAAAATTACACTTATTTAGTTGGACCTCTTACTTAGTTGCCCCCTTTATTGGCTATATCGTATATTCATTTTAGAAATGGATAGTATCATCAATGGTTAACTCCTTTTTTGGGGGTTTGATTTTACTAATCGTCATCATTAGGACTGTGGTTAAGCATATAATTTGACGATACTAAATATATAGAATATCATTCATCATATTAGCTTAGTAATATTTACAATAATAGTTTTGTTCACTCTAGCGTAGATATTAATATCTCAAAAGTATCCTCAATCATAGCTTAATTTTATCCATCCCCCCCCCCCCCAACAAAAAAAAAATCGTCCAATATGCTTTCTCTTTCCCACCAACTTAGGAGTCCTAACCCTCGTTATTATCGCACCCACCCGCGTCAAATACCAACCGCCGACCAATGAGATGCGTTTATGTTGGTGAATTCTTGGGTGCCAGTGTGAAAACACAGCAATGGTGGAGGTTGCGGTCCCGGGGTTGAACTTTTTCCTCCCTCATTTTGGCAATGGCTCTGTTACGAAAGCATAGTTTAGAAAGCAAATATTAATTGTGATTTCTCACTCATCTTCTCTGTAGGGAAAAACCCTGACCGTCTCCATCTGCTCTACAGTAAGGGGCTGTCATCCGTCCCCCCCCCCCCCCCCCCCTCCACTTAACTAGTGCGAGTATTTGCAAATTTGGGGACACTAGCTTGTGGAAGATAGCTGAATCTGTATCATGAGGCTTGTCTGGTTTGATTGTGGGTTGAATTGATGATGGAATTGCGTATGACAATATAGGAGGACCTTATTTTCAAGCATAATATCTTGACAAATAGATACTAGCTACACGGAATTATAACATAGTCCGCCAAAGTTTAGGCAAGACTCGATAGATGTTGAGGGACTTGTTTAGAGGCCTGAAAGGCTGAAAGCTGGTATATGTTTATAGCCGTTCGATGGCATATTTACTATTAACTTTTGGAGATGAAGATTTATTTTGATGTTTTTGATCTACTCTTGTTAGATAATTATCGTTGTAGATGTTGTATGATTTTTCATTAATGAATCTCCCTTTCCTATTAAAAAAGTTGTTAATTGTAATTTAGTGTAATTTTGAAATGCTTGATTACCCTATTTATTATAGATCCCTATTGATTTGCTTCCCCTTTTTTTGTGGTTCAAATGAGCTATAAAGAACACTACAACACAATTATAATGCAATTGGAGGACTGGAGAATTGAAACTAGGTCCTAAAGTACCTAGGGTCTTAATCTTAGTCACTAGGCTGAGATTGTATTCATAGATTCCTATTGATTTTCATATTTGTTAGATCTTAACCATTGCCCTAAAAATGACAATTATCAAATTTGTGGAAAGAGAAAATTTTAAAAGATGATTAAACTTGAGGAAAGAAAATCGTAGAAAATTGAGAAAAATATTTCTTCATGTTTGAATTTTAAAAGATGATTAAAAAGAGAAAAATAGTAGAGAGAAAAATTTGTCACCTAAAACATGTAATTTTAATGTGTCACTTTAAGAAATATCTTGATAATTATTGTGCATATTTGGTGAAGAACTTTTTGGCCCCAAAAAGAACTTATTGTGCCAACTGTTTGACCTTGGTCAAAAAGCTCTTTAGGGTGTTTGTAAAAAGCTCTTTTTTTTTCAATTATTACTGGTGGGGCATAGCCCTAACAAAAAAGGAACCATAATACAGCCACCAAGAAGACAACTACTGCATCTTAGAGAATACAAATTTAGACAAAAAAGTTCAACCAGCTACTGGGCATAATCATATACATCATTTGAGATCTCCACCATCTGATCACATGAATCTCAGACTTCATTACAACAAGACTGGCCTTTGGCAATGGACAAAACTATTGCCTTAGGACCTAAAAGTGTTGTCATAGGTCTAGCGCAACGACTTTTTAACTATTGCATTTGATGGATGTTGCATTAGATCTAACGCAACAGTTTTTAGTCCTAAAGCAACGTTTACTTTAGCCATTGCAGAAAGGCATAAAAAGTGTTGCCATAGGTCAAGCTCTTGCAACAGTTTTCAATAAATGCTAAGGCAACACATCTTTTATCTCTTGCAACGCTTCGAGTCAATATAAAGTCAAAACCCTTTCAATTAGTAACCATCCCTTGACAACATCATAATTTCTCACAATCTATCATTCATCAAAATTACAAGTATAAACCACATCTGCAAGTTTCCATTTGTCAAAAATTCATATATTGTATTTCATCAAACTTTAATAATACATAAATTTGTTGATAACAAAGTTCATTGTACACATATATTAATCAAAATCTCTCAAATTACCATACACATACCAAAATCCAAAAATACAATGATTTTCCCCAAATGATAAAGGGGACCAAAAGAGAAAAAGAATCCTTCCAAACGAGTCCTCTTGACTTCATGGATGCACATAGATGTCCAAAATATCTTCTAAATAGTACCTAATAGGCATTGAACACCCAATCAAAAAAAAGAACAAAAAGTTAATTACACAACAATATAACGAATACAACATAAGAACAATTATAGAAAATTACTAGAACTATTCCCCTTGTGATGCAAAGGTTGAATTAGACAATATGTCAATATTCAAAATTATAGATAATTCATGAACAATATTATTTTCATTATTTGAATTTATTTTATTAGTTAAATAATCTTTGTATCTATTAAACTTTTTAGATTTACATATATGTTATTTTGTATATGCAATTAAATGTTTATTAATCACATTTCTAAGAAACTGATTAAGGAGAAGGTGAAAGATCTTGTGAAGTATGTAAAGAAAAGTTTAAAAAGAGTAGTATACGTGTAAAAGACAAAAAATATATTAAAGCACTAATTAATATTCTAACCAATAACGTTATAATACTTGGCAAAAATGTGTGAAGCCACTCAATTTTATATATGTTATATAGACTAGTCACTACAAAAACACTGCTCTACTCCGACGGAAAAAGCGACGCACTGGAAGCTCGTTGGATAATGTCAGAAATTCCGATGGAAATACAGATGGAGTCCGATGAAAATTTGAATTTCCGACGGGTTTCCGTCGAAATCCGTCAGTTCCCGTCGCAGAGTTCATCAAAAATCTGGGCAGATATTACGAGGCAAAGTAGATCTGGGTTTTTATTTTGGGGGAGGGGTTTTGGCCGGTGCATCTGAATGCGAAGAGAGAGAAAGTGAGGTTCGAAGAGAGAGAGGGAGGAGAAGAAAGAGAGAGAAAGGTGGAGATTGTTGAAGATTCCGGTGACCGGACAATTTAGTGTCACCGCCGATAATTGAACGGTAAGTTGTGCTTTTAGTTAATTTGTTGTTTAAAATTGAAATATTTAAGCTAATTGATATTTTTTATAGTACTTGATTTTCCAAGTTTTGCCGCCAGTGCCGCCGCCACCAACGCCGCCAATGCCGCCGCCTCTGGTAGTCCGCTGATTTTTTGGGTATTTAAAGGTTAGTAAAATTGTTACGTTTTGAAATTGTATTAATTTGATATGCGACGTTAATTTTTGTGAAATTTAATCTTGAAACATATTTCTTTAGTTTAATTAATTTATTTTTTTCCATAGAATATGAATGTGAATTATGTTAGTTTTTTATTTAATTTGTGAAATATATTTATTAGAATAAGTGGAGTAAAACATGTTAAGTATGCACATTTAAAATAATTATTTAGTTATTATAAAATGTTAAATATGTTAAGCATGTATAATATGTTTTGTTAAAGTGAATAACTTAAGTTTGTTTATTTTCGTTTGGTTTGTGGTGTATGTTAATTTTTTGTAAGTATGTGAAATGTATGTTTTTTTGAGGTATGTTTAATTTTTTTTATGATTTGTTTGATATGTTAAGAACTTTTCTTATATTTTTGTAATATTTAGGTATATTAAGTATATATTAATTTAAATTTGCTAAGTATGCTAATAGTATTTTGTTATTTTTGTTTAGGTTTGTTTATTTGGATGAAGTGTGAAATAAATAGTTTAATTTGTGGTTGATGCTTAATTAGGTTTATTTCGATAAATAATATTGTTATGTTAAATTTATTTTTTTAGCATATATGTTTAATTACATTAATTGTTATATTTTAGGTTTTGTGAAAATTTATTTAAGGAACCTGGGAATATACAATGTGAACTAAATAGTTATATAAGTTTTTTTATTTGTGTCATTAGTGAATATAAAATTTATACTAAATAATGTAACTCTAATTAATATGTAATGTATGTTGATTTGAATAATTGAAATAGTTGTGAGTGGATAAGCATGTATAATATATGTTTTGTTTCGGTAAATGGTTTAAGTATGTTAAGTATGTTTATTTTTTGTTCGATTTGTTGTATATATTAATTTTTGGTAAGTATGTGAATAATATTCTTTTTTTGAGGTATGGTTAATTTTTGGTATGATTTGATTGATTAGTTACATATTTTCAGTTTATTTTTTGAATGACTAATCACTACAGTTATGGTTTTAAATGTTTTGGATAGATTTTGGATGAGTTTTGAAATCATTTGAAACTGTGAAGAGAGAGAGAGAGAGAGGGAGCAAGGAAGAGAGCGAGAGGGACCAAGGAAGAGAGAGAAAGAGGAGAGCATATTTGAATAATTTATTTAATCCGCTTTGATTTGTGGGTATTTAAAGGTTAGTGAAATTGTTGTATTTTGAAATTATATATATTAATTTTGTATGTGTTCTTAACTTTCATAAATTTTAATTTTGAAGCATATTTGGATAATTTATTTAATTTATTTTTTCGTAAAATATGGATGTGAATTATGTTAATTTTTTATTTTATTTATGAAGTATATTTATCTGAGTAAGTGAAATAAAATATGATAAGTATATACATTTATAATAATTATATAATTATTATAAAATGTTAAAGTATATTAAACATGTACAACGTGTTTTGTTTTAGTGAATACTTTAAATTTGCTAAGTATGTTCGTTTTTTATTTGATTTGTGATATATATTAATGTTTTGTAAGTATGTGAAGTGTGTGTTTTTTTTTGAGGTATGTATAATTTTTTGTATGATTTGTTTGATATGTTAAGAATTTATATTCTATTTTTGTAATATTGAGGTATGTTAAGTATATATTAATTGAAGTTTGCTCATTATGCTAATTGTATTATATTTTATTATTTTTGTTTGGGTTTGTTTATTTGGATGAAGTACGAAATAAATAATTTAATTCGTGTTTGATGCTTAATTACATTTATTTTCACAAATAATATAGTGATGTGAAATTTAATTTTTTAGCATATATGTTTAATTACATTGTTATATTTTAGATGTGGCACTTATTTCTTCAAGAAATTCGGGAATATAAAATGTGAACTAAATAGGAATATAAGTTTTTTTTATTTGAGTCATTAGTGAGTATAAAATCTATACTAAATAATTTAAACTTTAACTTAATTTGTAAAGTATCTTGATTTGGATAAATGAAATAGTTGTAAGTATGTAAGCATATATAATATATGTTTTATTTTGGTGAATAGTTTAAGTATGTTAAGTATGTTAATTTTTTGTTTGATTTGTTGTGTATATTAATTATTAGGAAGCATGTGAAGAATATTCTTTTTTGAGGTATGGTTAATTTTTCGTTTGATTTGTTAAGTATTTTTATTTTATCTTTTGGGTAATAGTATTTTGTTTTTTTTTTGTTTGTTTATTTGAATGAAGTGTGAAATAAATTTATATAACTTCTGCTTGATGCTTAATTAGGTTTATTAGGATATATTTAATAGTTCTATTAAATTTATTTTTATGTAATACATATATATATATGTTGAATTACATTATTGTATATGTAATATATATATATATATATATATATATATATATATATATATATATATATATATATGTCTAATTCGTGAATATAATATTTAGAGTAAATAATTTAATCTTTAATTTCATTTGTTATGTATCTTGATTTGAATAAATTAAATAGCTGTAAAAAGATAAACATGTATAATGTGTTTCGTTTTGGTAAATGATTTGAAGTATATTCTTTTTTTACGTGTAGGTAATTTTCTGTATGATTTATTTTATTTGTTAAATATAATTATTTATGTGCTTTAACATTGTGATAACATTTGTTTAAAAGTTCATTATTGTATTCCAAATATTGAACTGGTTAAATAGATTTCTAAAAGATATTTATTGCAATTAATTGTAGTTTACATAACAATTAAGGCAATCATATTAGCAACATATGGATGGGCCGTTACATCATTAATGGATATATAGGAGAATAAATTCTGATGGACATGGTCTTAGAGATGAGTGATTGATGGGAGTTAATATGTTTGATGAATTTGCACGAAATTAGTAGGAATATAGAATTAATGGAGTTTATAGATGCCCATGTATAAAATGCAAGAATATGCAGTATTTTACACCTGACGTTGTAAAGTCTCATTTGTATAGAAAGGGGTTTGTGAAGAATTATTGGTATTGGACAAGTCATGGGGAAGAAGATAATTCGAAAGCAGGGGGTGCAAGTAGTTCACATTCTATAAATTTTTATTATGATGACAACGATCGTAATCATATGGAGAATATGCTTCATACTGCCTTCCAAGCTAATGAAATGAATATGAGTAGCAATCATGACGTAAATCCTGAGGTATTTTATACTATGCTTGAATCTGCCCAAAGACCGTTATGTGAAGGGTGTAACATAACTGAACTTGAAACATCTGTAAGGCTACTTAGTATTAAATTGGGGCGCAACATGTGTCAACATTGTTTCGACAAAGTTGTTCACTTGATGAAAGATATATGCCCTTCTGAAAGTGGCATTCCAAAAAATTCTCATCAGCAGCTCAGAAAAGTGAGAGATTTAGGCATGGATGTTTAAGAAATTGATTGTTGTCAGAATGGTTGCATACTTTATTATAAACAGGATGAGGGTTTGTCCGCATGCAAATTTTGTGAACATGCAAGACAATTACTAAAGAACTCCAACCAACGAGGTCATAAGAATGTTTCATGTGCTAAAATACACTACTTACCTTTAATCCCTGTATGACTCAAAAAGGACTACCATCCATGTGAAATGGCATCATGAGCACCGCCAAGAATCAAGTGTTCTCTGGCATCCGTCAGATGGATTAGCTTGGAAGCATTTCATTCAAAAGTATCCAAATTTTGTAGCAAAGCAGCGGAATGTAAGGTTAGGTCTTTGTGCTGATGGTTTCATACCATTTTTCATATCTGGAAGATCGTATTCTGCGTGGCCAATTGTTGTTACATCTTATAACTTGCCTCCAAATATGTGTATGACCACTTCATACATGTTTTTAAGTTGTATTATTCTGGCTTCAATAAATCCGAACAACAAAATTGATGTGTACTTGCAACCCTTAATTGATGAGTTGAAAATGCTGTGGGATGTTAGGGTGGATACATTTGATGTTTCATGCGGGAAAACTTTTAGATTGCATGCTGTGTTGATGTGGACAATTAATAATTTTCTCGCCTATGATATGTTGTCCGGTTGGAGTACTCATGGGTTGTTAGCATGTTCGGTTTGTATGCACCAAAATTGTACATTCCAGTTACAGCATGAACGAAAGTAATCTTGGTTCGATTGCCATCGTCGGTTCTTACCTCAGAATCATTGTTTTAGAGCTAATAAAGTTGCTTTTCGTAAAGGGAAGAGTATACACATTGGCCCTCCCCAAAGGATTTCTGGTGAAATGTTGTCTGATATAGTATCGATATTGCCTAAAGTGACTACAAATGTACATTTTCAAATTCCCGAATTTGAGGAAAATGAACATAATTGGACAAAGCGAAGTATCTTTTGGGAGTTGCCTTATTAGAAGCATCAACTTCTGAGGCATAACCTTGATGTTATCCATATTGAGAAAAGTTTCAGTGAAAACATTATAAACATAGTGATAGATGTTCCCAAAAAAACAAAGGATGATATAAAAGTAAGAATGGATATGTCTATTCTGTGCAGTAGGCAAGAGTTGAACTTGGCTACAAGAGGGTCCACTGATGGATTGTGTAAGTCAAAAGTCAAGTTTGCACTGTCCTTACCTCAAAAAGGGGTTGTCTGTCAATGGTTGCAGGAGGTTCATGTGCCTGATGGTTATTATTCTAATGTGAAAAATTGGGGGGATTCATCTAACACAAAGTTCCAAAATATGAAAAGTCATGATCATCATATCTTCCAGTAGCTTTTGCTGCTCCTCCGAAAAATGTTTTGGGACCCTTGGTTGAATTGAGTGAATTTTTAGAAACCTATGCTCTAGTGAGTTACATGTTAGCATGCTTGAAGAGATGAACAAGAACATTGCTATAATTCTTTGTAAATTGGAGACAGTTTTCCCTCTTGGTTTTTAGAATGTCATGGAACATTTGCCCATTCATTTAGCCGAAGAAGCTTTGTTGGGAGGTCCTGCTCAATATCGATGGATGTATACTTTTGAGAGGTATTTTGGCTGGTTGAAGCCTATGGCAAAGAACAAAGCTCGTGTAGAGGCATCTATGGTTCACGCATACTTAGCATTTGAGATTAAACATTTCGCTGAGTATTATTTTTAGTCAAGCTTGCATTGCCCAAGTATTGGGCGTAATGAGGGTATGCCACAACTCAAACCACAAATGCCAACTCTTTCGGTGTTCAACCGTAAGGGTACTCCATTTGAAAATCAAGGAAAAAGATATCTTACTGAGTCGGAGTACCGTATCACTCGCCTTCACATTTTACTGAATTGTGATAAAGTGCAACCATATTTGGACTAAGTTTATCAGTTACTGAAAGTTTCATTTGAATACTTAATGATTGTTGAGTAATTAAATAATTTCAGTTGTGAAATAATACAATTGGTTTAGACATCAATTTCGCGGTCATAATCCAAACACGAGTGATATGGAAGTTGACTTGTTTATCGAGGTAAATTTTGCACGGTGGTTTGAGTATATATAAGTAATTTTTCATAACTAATCTTCAATTCCTACAAAATATTTTGTAACTCTAAAGAGAATTATCTTCTTTTTTCTTCATAGGTCAATTCTTACCAGGTGTTTAATGATGAAAGGCAAGATTTTTTGGTGAACTTATCTCATGGACCGATTATGGTATGTCGAATATTTTTCTGGGTATAAAGTTAATGGTTATCGGTTTCATGCCAAGGTTAGAAATGAACGTAAAGCCACATATAATTGTGGCGTGTATGTCAAAGGAGCTGGTGAAGGTGATGAAGTATCAGAAAATTATTATAGCATACTTCATGAAATTATTCGTGTTGAATTTATGGATAAACCAATTTAAAAATGTGTACTTTTTAATTGTGAGTGGTTTGACCGGGATGTTCCTCGAGGGCTACGTTATCCTAAATTTACCCCATATCCCGAGGTTAATCATACCAGACGTTACAGAAAGTTTGACTCATTCATATTTACTGATACTGCAACCCAAGTGGTATATTTTAAGTACCTTGAGGGGATACTAGGAAAAGTGAATTGGTGGGTAGTTATACCGAACAAACCTCACAATGCCCCTAAAGATAAGGATAATCTAAAACTTGCCTATCAACAGTTAGAAATGACAACTATGAATGTTGATAACATAATAGCCACAACATGAATCGATGAAACTGCACAAGCTGATATGTTAATGGACATGATTGGGGTGATGATCATGATGGGAATGGTGAACATGATGATGGTGATGAAAAGGATGAAGAAGGTGAATGGGATGATGAAGCTAAAGACACTGATGATGATAACGCAGAAAATATGACATTGCAAAGTGATGATGATGAGGATGACGATGTGTCCCACAATGATTGATTTAATCTTTTAGTTGTATAGATATTTATGCATGTGTATGTACTTTTTTTTAATTGCAAGCTAGGAAAAACAATTGTATATATGTACTGTAATTTTTTCACTGACAATACTATGAATATTTACACTATTGTATTTTTTTATTTTATTCTTATTTATTAGATGTCTGGAGTCAATGGCGGACGTGGTCGAGGTCGAACGGTTAGGAATGATGCGGGTAGAGAAGCACCACAACTGAACCCACAGCATGATCCTACTGATCAAAACTATGAACCAAACACCTCTAGTAAAATGTTTGGAGGTTTTCTTGATCCAACTCAACCATTCGGAAATTATTTTGGTAGTTTGAATGAGCAATCACAAATGCAATCACCTTTTTCTGGTGCGGGTATGCAATCATCAATCCAACCCAATATTCCTTACATCGATGGTACTTTAGCTACCCCATTACTTTATCAACAGTTTGGCACTATTAGTCCACATTATAATAGTAATCAGATTATGGGTCAACCTAGAATGCCAAGCTACTCAATCCACAATGAAGGGGTCCAAAATGAAGGGGTAGGAAGAGATAAACAAAGTCCTGCACGTGATAGTAAAACTGCAAGCACAAATAATAAGATATATTTATAACCTGATGCTGATACATAAGTTCATTACAAATTTTCTAACTTCTTCAATATTCATATTCTTTTAATGTCTACAGTAATTACTTTTAATAAATTCTTTTTTTGTTCTTAGTTTTGTTCCATATCAGGGCGTAGTTCAAAAAATTATTGAAAGTTTTGCAGGTAAGTACCCACGTCCCTGGACCACGTGGGGGGAAGTTCGATAATCTCAAAGAGACATATGGTTTAATGAGTTTAAGGTTAATTTTCTGTACAACGAATTTGAAAGTCGTCATTAGATTGTTTGAGATGTTTACTAATATACTTCAACTTTGTCACATAAACACTATTACTGGCATCCAAACAACGAAACTCAGATACGGCGTAACTTTAAATACAGAGGTGCAATTCTTAGATGTACCAGGAAGTACAACAAAAAGTCGAAGTGGTTACCACCTAGTGTTTGGAATGAGATGCTCAAAACATTGGAGTGAGGATGATAAGTTTAAGAAATTGAGTCAACAAAATAAAAAGAATAGATTGAGTGATACAGAAGGTTTTGGTCATTCGCTACATACATGTGGCTCAATTCCGATTAGTGAAAGGAAAAGGCGCCTGGTAAGTAATGTGATTATTAATAAGTGTATTTTTCATCTATAATGTATGGTAAGGATTGAGGTTTTGATCCTTCTTTACACTTGATCACTCGTTAAATTTTTTTTTTTTTTTAGGCCAAAGCATTAGGTAGGGAACCCACATGTTAGGAACTATTTAAGGACACTCACTGCAAGGTCAAAGACAAAACTTTCGTTGATAAAAAATTTGCAAAAAAATATGTAAGTTTGGCACATTTTACTCAGAAATTATTCCTATGCTATAATTGTCGGTTTAGTATGAAATAGTTTTATTTTTGACAATTTTCAGAAGGATCATCACAACAAATGGTAGGAGTACACTCAAGCTGCAACTCAAGGGGGCTCCCAACTATCCCCCATGACCCCAGAAGAATTTTGGGTTAAAGAAAATCTGGACAAAAAAGACCGGGTATACGTTTTTGGCACCGAGGGGGTCAAATTGAAGAAATCAGCTACAATTGCAGCTGCACGTCACTCATTAGCTGAGCATTTTGATCCAAGAGAGCAAGTGCAACTCCTCAATCAGAGCATTACCAAGCAAGTAGAGGCTATAAATCAAATTGCCAAGAAATAGGGGAGACAGAGCGCATTATGAAAAAAGCTTTAAAATTTCTTAAAGGACAAAGTACATGTTCTTCCAGCCAAATCAACTCGAACCCTGATGATGAGAAGGACTCTGAAACTGACAACGATGATCCTATAAATTTCTCTGATTTTGATTAATTTATATGATCTGCATGTAGATCCAAAATAATTGTGTTTGGTGGATGTCGTGATTAATGTTTAATTTAGCACATTTTTATTTTCAGATATAAAAACTTATATTTGGTAATTATTACATATATTTTATGTGATGATTGTGTCATGATATATTTAAGTTTTTTCTTTGTCTTTGAGAACCAAAAATTTTTTAAAACGGAAATTTTCTTTTAAAGGGGAAGAAAATTCCGTTGGAAATTCCAACGAAATTCTCCCCTCTCTGCACATTGGCCTACTCCCAAAATCCTTGCCCGACGGACTTTTCGACGGGGAGTTTTCGTCGGAAATACCGTCGGATTCCGTCAGTCTCCATCGGATAGTTTTCTACGACGAGTTGAATCCCGACGGGATATTTCGCGTCGAAAAATCACCTTTTTTCGTCAGTAATTCCGTCGCAGATCAGATGTATTTTTGTAATTCCCTACTTCTAAAGATAATTTGAAAACAAACATGCATGTTTAAAATATGTCTTTTCAAAGTATAAAAGATATGAAACAATATCATAATATGCAAAAATTCAAATTCCTCAAAATGAGGAGAAGCCCCAATAGATTGTTGATTCCTACTCCTAGCGGTTTTTTGGACATTCCCGTAAGAAGATCAAGTGTTCAAACCCCAATAGAAAGCTAGATACAGAAGCACATGAAAAACTGGAATAGATGAGTCAAATAAGAAGACCAAGAAACAACAAAACGAAAAAATTTTGACGAAAGGTTCGAACAAATCTCCAAAATTACACTTCAAAACAAACTATATACAGTTGGCAAAACCATCATAAAGTTTGCAAAATAGATCAACATTAGGTAATGAAAGTGAAAATAAAAAAAAATACCTTAGTAACTGAACTGGGATTTCTAAGTCTCCAAAGTAAAATGTCCATGGTGTGCAAATTCCATCACTTTGGTTAAAGGGGACTATGTTACTATCCTGCTTCATGCAAAGGCACTAACCTCTTCATTTTTCCCTTCATCTAAAAAAATGAATGGTAGAATGTACATGAGTAGTTATGACAAAAGCAAGTGAGAATCAGACATATATAGGATAGAAGGCCATTGCTCTTTTGTAACTTGAAATACAAGTTTCAACAACTTTACCCTTAAACATCATCAGTTTTTCAAATGTTCCATAAGCATCATTGATTTTTCCATAAGTTTTCCTACTCATTCACTTTAAGCTCAAACGGACATGAAGCTACAAATTAAATTTTCAGAGAATGAGCTTGTGGGATGATTGATTTATTTCACAAAGAAGAAAAGTAGTTCTCTTACACAAAATCACACTTAGGAAAGGAAATATACACCATTATGTTCAACCCTCCCTCCCCCCCAAATAATAGATTAAGGTATAAAGATTATTGTTGTAGTAAGCCTGTAGTGTAAGGAGCACAAAACAGCCTGAATAATACTTCTCGGCACAGTGAAAGACGTCCAGTCATCAAAAGGATGTGTTACTTAATGCGTTAATTATCTTACAAGCATAAAGACCTTTATCGAAGACTACATAACTTTCAGTACTTAATTTTCATGCATAAGCAACAAACCACCCCCAACCCCTTTTCCTTCAAACATTGAACCATTCTAATGCTCTTCTCAGTTGGAGTAGGGGATCCATAGGATTCGTGGCATTTAGTCACCAGTATGGTAGGAAGAAGTAGATAAGAAGTAAATACCTCGGTCCTAACCAATAGCAATTTTAAAAATTTCTTTAACTCACGACAATTAAAGCTTTGTGAATGAAAAAAAAAAAAAACTTTGGATTTGGTTCTCAAAGTCCCTCCATCCCATGTTCGTTGTGTTCAATTTTGCTCACTTGCCAGGGAGCAAATTGGATAGAAAATCAATCACGTGCCAAAATTGTTCCTTTACTTGCAACAATTACACTTTGTTGCTATTAAAGATATGAATCAAAATTAGGTTCTCAAAGTTAACCAACAAAACACCAAGACAGATTAATCTCCTTAAAACAAAAGTCACCTTAATAATCAAACAAAATATCCTAACAACCCTGCTAATGCAAACTCTTTATAATCATTCAACCAAGAACAAAGGGAGGGAAAAAAGAAAATAAACATTGTGTTTAGACATGTAATAAGGAAAAAACTAGAACATACACAGACAAGGACAGGTAAGATAAAAATGGCTGTAAGAATCTCAACTAAGGTTACAAGAACACAAAATTAACAATTTTAACTACGACAATTTACAAATTTCAATATCGAGACCAACGCTAGGGTTAGAGGCAGTAGGAACACCAAATCACCAAATTTGGCCAACAATAGTTTATGAATTTCACATTGGGGTCGAACCTAGGGTTATAGGAGCTCAAATTCTCAATTTCAGGCTCCTACAATTTACAGATTTTAACATCAAGATCAAAACTAGGTTACAAGAATGGAAGATTGCCAATTTGAAACTGAATATGCATTCCCAGCATTTGATTTGAAGTATATGGCAATAAAGTACCTGGTTGCTTGCCCGTGTGCTGATTGAAATGAATCATTTAAGCCATTTGATGAAAAGGGTCAGATTTGCTCTTCTAAAATTGAAACAAACAGTTTGTTCGATTCTTCCTAACAATTAATCTTCAAATCCATGACCGATATAGTGCAGAGCATTGAGTAACAAGAAGCGATGAACTCTTGAGCTCATATGAAAGGTGTGGATGCATAGAGTAAGGTAATACGGGGGAGAGAGGGGGAAATGGTATATCTGACAATTTATGAAAGAAAATGGATGGCCTACGCATAAAATACAAAGTAGGGTTTGGGTTTTGGGCAGTTCTTCTAATTTTTCATTTTGACAATGATCCTGTCCTCCAAAAAGCTATGGCAACAATTTTCCAATGTTGCTTAATCTACTTATTGCAAAAGTCATTTTCTAGTGTTGTATTAGGTAGATACTTTTAGCAACGATTGTGGACCTGTTGCACAACATGCCTATTTCAATGATTCTTTAAAATGTTGCCTCCTGGTTGTTGCCATAGACCACTTTCCTTGTAGTGAGCTTGCTCTTTGTTTTGTATTTTCTTTTTCAAACTTCTTGTAATTCTTCTAATTGCCATGTTCTCATATCCGACGGTAGAAATACTGAGCCTTTTACCAACATCTAAAGCTTATTTCGCTATTTCAGTAGGGGTGGATGAACCATGAATTGACCTTGAGATCCTGTTGCCACTATTCTTACCTTTGTTAAAATGTTTAGCCAACTTTCTCTTCTCATGAAGTTGAATGTCTGTCTCGAGGGCACTATCAAATGTTCGTAAAGAACTATTAATCTCCTCATCATCTTCCATAGAGTATCTACAACTTGGTGCCTGAGAAGGGAAGTTTCCAACAAAAATTGGGCATTTATGAGCAGCATCTAAGGGTTGAGTAATTATCTTGCAATTATCCGAAAATCCTCTATGAACATCATTCCCCACAATCTCAAGATTACCATTAGGGGCTTCTAACTTGTTGCTATTCGGATAACTCAAAAGAGCTAGCTTATATGGAGATGCCATTTGTTGATTATCCTCCAAAGCATTAGGAGCCTCATTAGGTATTGATGTGAGCTTCTTTTTCAGAATTCATTTCCAAACCATCTTCTTTTGAGGCTCCTCCCTTTGCTTGCTTGGCCTTGATGATGTCCTCTTTTGAAATTTTGTCCAAGTAGCTTCTAACTTATGCCCATTCATAGATTCACCATTCAATGCTTCAATTGCACGTTTACCATGGTAGAATTCACCAAATCTGATAAACTCATACTTTTGACCGCTTTTCCTTCCAACTTTGCTAGGTATATGAGCATCCACAACCTCACCGTAATTCTACTCTCGTCACTGGTAGAATGCTTCGCTTGAAACATAGCGTGCCCAACTCCCGCAACCTCTGGACCGCCTCGACATTGCCCAGAATGACCTACCTCCCAGTGCCAGCACCGGCCATTGACCGGTGGAAAGTGTTGGGGGCGGTGAGGAGCGACTGGCACCGGAGCCTGTAAAAAACTCTTTGAATGAGCTTTTTACTATCATTGTAATTACTATATTACCTTATAGTTATTGACAATTATATTCAATAGAATAAAGTAATTTTGTCATTATATTTATTTATTTTTGTAGGAATCTTTTTTTATTTTCCTCATCGTTTGTCTACTTCAATAGTTATTTAATGGGTTGGATTGAGGCATAAACAATTTTTCCTTTTTCAGGGCATTGAAGCTCTTACTTACTTTGAAAATTAGAGATAGTGATCGGATGTCTCATTTTTTGCGGAACGACTTTAACATTAACGTGTTCTTTAATATAACACATAATTTATGTTAATTACTCTTACATAATGAATAAATATTCTTATGTCACATAATTTTCAATAATTCTAATAAAAATTAATTTTCTCTAGCGAAAATATTGTGATAATAAATACCAGATTTAGGTGAAGGTATAACTGTAAGTTTATATATCACACAATTCATAATTCATAATTTTTAATTCACATTGAAAAGAAAAATAAATATGCTATTAAAACAATTGTGTTGTTAAAAAAGTATTGAATTATGTTATAGGTATAAATGGAATTTTAACAAATGTCTTTGTTAGAAACAGCTAATTTCACCAAATATTTTTTTTAGAAACAGCTAACGCAATCAGCTAAGTCAAACAGCTAATATAATCAGCTAATAGGTAACAGCTAATAGCTAATTGCCAAATGGAGATTGTGTCGAAAACGACATGTTTGTCTATTATATAACCATAAATCAATCTAAATTTTCTTTTAAATGAGAAATTTCAGTCACTAAAATATGTCATTTAATATGTCGCTTTAAGAAATATCTTGATAGATCATTGTGTTGGAAAATACTCTTTAATTAGTTATATAATCTTCAGTCATTTTACCATCTAAAATTGTCTTTTAAATGAGATGGCTTCAGATATTAATTTTTGCTATGCTAATTTCTTTTAGTTGAGCTCTTGTATGGCTTACTATCTTTTTTCTCATATTTGATTACATGAGAATTTATTCGTGGGACTGGAAATTCTTTTTTATAAATGATCATTCATTTATTTATTTTAATTCCCTAGCTTCGTATGTGGGGGTTCAATGACAAATTGACAAATATATCTTTCATAGTTACTATGATGAATGAATGACTTAATAATTTAATGCAATTCATTTATTCCTAATCCCACATCCTAATTCTGCTCCTCTCGTTGGCAATAATTTTGTGAGGATAAGGACATTTAATTCCTCACTAGTATTTTAATATCCCTGCAATGTACATGTAATCTCGTAAATTTTTAACTATAGTAGCTGTTTATAAAAATTACAATAGGCCATTAGCAACCACGTCAGGGACAACTTTTTAAAAGTTTTTTAATAAAATAATTAGTAGCTTTTTAAGTTAAAATAGTCATTAGGGGATGCTAGTTATGAGAAACTATCAACTAAATATTTTCCAATGTATTGAAATATATTGTAACTAACGTAAGAAATGTTTCTAGTAACAATTGTAATACTGTAATTTCTTTGCAATAATTTGAAATTATAGTAGTCGAAAAATTATTTAGTTATGATAAAAAAATTAATAACATAATTAACTTGTAATGCTTAATATTTTTTTGATGAAAAATTTATTAAAAAATATTAATGAATATCAAAGTATTGATGTGTTTTTATGATAGCCATATATGTATTTTTAATCAAATAATACCATTATAGTTATAAAATAATTAGACATAGAATTAGATAATCAATTTTTTTTTCTTGACTATAAATGTGAAAAGTTATTTGTGTTAAAAGAAAGATAATCTTACCACACCAAAAAAATGTTAATACTCGCTTGTACTCTGATACTTTGAAAATTTAAAGTAATCTACTACTAC
Organism: Carnegiea gigantea; assembly: GCA_029747015.1. Taxonomy (NCBI): domain Eukaryota; kingdom Viridiplantae; phylum Streptophyta; class Magnoliopsida; order Caryophyllales; family Cactaceae; genus Carnegiea; species Carnegiea gigantea. The sequence continues at coordinate 168,527 of JAKOGI010000112.1, forward strand.
TGTTTCTTCTTCTTCTTTTTGCTGCTTTTCCCCCATAACCTGCACAATCGAACAAAGAACAATGTGAGGTCAATGAGCAGGTTAAGAAAGAAAACCCAAAGCTTCTTCATGCTTATTACTTCCATGATTGGAGTAATAATTTTCATTCATATCCAAGATAAAATGTGATGCAACTTACATATAAGGATAGAAGAATAATGTCAATCTTGGAAAAGTATCTTGAACATGGGTATTATTAATTATAATCAAGATTTTACATTAGTTATTTAACGAATATTGGTATGCAACTCTAATTAGTTAGATTTGTATTCCTTATAAACTTTCATTACTACAACTAGGTGATTTATTTGGTCATTTACATAATTCCTTTTTCTTAGATTTTGATTTGGAAAATATTAATGTAGATTTGGAATTAAAGTGAACTCAAATCTAGATTTTTAGCTCACATTTAGGTGCAAAATTCGATTTCAATAGTTTGAATCAAAACTTGACTATCTGACGGAAAAGATTGAAATAATCTCAAATCTAGATTTTCAGCTCAAACTTCTTTCATTTGGTCAACATTTATCTCCGTTACAACAATTCAATTGACATTTTTTGTTACTAAAATAATTCAGTCGATTCGCCACTAAAATAATTTCAACCGTTTAGATTGAAACTTGATCATTGTTCGTAATTTCTGCAAGTATACGGTTAGCATTATAGTACTTGCAGGTATCGTCCTCAAAGATGGGTTGTGAAACTAGATTACTTAAGATCCAAACTAGCAACAGCTAAAACAATAGTCAATTATTAATTTAAATCTAACAACTATGTGCTTTGATGCTGGAGATATATATATATATATATATATATATATAATATATATATATTACATATATATATATATATATATATATATATATATATATATATATATATATATATGTGTGTGTGTGTGTGTGTATATATATATATATATAGATGAAGCATGACAAACAACCATGAATAACAACCAAGAAACTCAACACTCTGAGAACGCAAGAACAGATGCCAGAACTTAATCAAGTGAAGGAGATGGTAGTGCAAATGAACTCCAACTCTGCTTAGATCCAAATGAAATCAACAATCAATAAACATCACAATACCTAACCCAGTCTAATGATTCAGAAAAGGCAATGAAAACTCGAGCTTGATGTTGGAATGGGACCAAACGAATTCAACTCCAAACACGTGCAAATTCAGACCAAGATTGGAATCTTCAATCAAACCAACAAAACCAAAATCCGAATTACACCAGCTTGAGAACTAAAATTTAAATCTACCAACTGAAAACGAAGTGAAAGCCAAATTCAAATTAAACTCTGTTTTATGCTACCCTCTGCTATATGCTCCTCCCGTTGCCTCTGCTTCTGTTTTTAAGCCATTCTGGGCCCTTCTCATTTCCCCCAAAACCGAACTGAATGATGATGGTACGGATGAATGTAACAGTTGGCATTAATTGAAGATGATTTGAAGGAGGAAGAGAAAGAGTGGGCAACGTTTAATCGGGAAGATGAAGCAGCACAAGAGAAGACAAAGAAGATGAATGAGGATTTCTGGTTTCGTGGCTTCTGGGCAGATTAAGTAGAATAGAGGGGGAGAGTATGGGCTGAGGGAGAGAAATGGGTCGCGGAAGGAGTTGGGAACCGGCCCAGAGGAAAGAAAGAAGAGAAGGGGGGGATGAAAGGAGAACGCTGGGCCTCAGGCTGTGCATGGCTTGAAGCTTCTCCTTGCTCTTGATCCAACCTCTTCTCTTTTGGCAAACAATTTTGTTCATTTGTTTATTTGTACAAATTTCTTTCATAATCCTACAAAATAAACAAAACATTATTAAAATCCTAATTTAACAATTTATTTCGAACAAAGATTAGATAATAAAAGGTATAAAAATGTAATAATTTATGGTTGAACAAATACCCCCACACCTAAGTTTTGCTTGTCCTCGAGTAAAATAAACTAAAAATCCTAGAATAAAACAAAACCCTAACTCACTTTCGTAGGAATCACGATTGCACTTAGCATGTGTAACAAGCCCTTTAAACCCCTAGGTCACCCCTAGTGGACGAGTAAGGTCTTGTGAGGGTTTGTAGAAGATATACCCATAAAATCTATAAAAGAAAACAGAAAACCGAAAATCGAAAAACTCTTTTTTATCAAAAATTAATATGTACAAAGTTGGGGAACAGGTTATATACACATTCCAATCAACTAAATCATCCATGTGACAAAGATATTAGCCTGCATATAAACAAAATGTACTCATCAAGACTCTTTACCCCATGAATGACATTGAAGCACTAACTTTTCACCCCACTGGACATCAAGACTTGAATCCGTCCCAGTGCTCGTGTGCAAGTGTATCATCATCATATGGCTTAGGTTTACCAAAATCAAACTTAATCCCACTTGACTGACACAAATTACATTATTAAATTATCAACATAGGAAGTAAGTTTTTCCAGTAGCAGTATTGCCTCAAAGGGATACACCTAGTAGCACATACCTCAAAGGGATACTTGTCATTCTAAATTTTATTCTGTTTCCTTTTTCCTATTCTTTCTTCTTTTTTTTTCCCTTTTTTTCTTTTCCATTTTTTTCTTTTTTTAATTATTATTTTTTTGAATTCAAACCAAAAACCAAAGTAATCGTGTCAAAAACAAGTGGGAGAGCTGATCATGGGAAACTAAGACATTAAGACAATGAGGATGAAATAAATAGGGCTTAGATTACACAGTGCGAATGAACAAATGGGGTTAAAATTAGAGCTAAGAATGACACACCAAGAATGGAGATCTAACATACACATCAGTTCATTTGCAAGCTAAAAATCAAAGTACAGGGAATTTAAGCTGATTAGAAAAGTACTAAGCTTCCCTAAAAACAAACAAAAATCTTAAACAAAAATCTTTTTGGGATTTTCAAAATTTTGCGATTTTTTTTAAAAAAAATTTTTAATTAATTTTTTATTTTTTTAAAGAAAAACTTAAACAAAAAATTTCCCCACCCCCACACCTATTCCGAGCAATGTCCTCATTGGGAGTAGAGAGAAACACAAAACCACAAAAATAAAAGCGAAGAAGAAAACAAACAAAAACAAGACTCACAAAGACACGACTCAAAATCAAATAATCAACATATATACAAAAGAAAGACAAAAAGAACCAACTATACAAAAGGAAAGAAAAAGGGAAAAAGAGAAAAGGAGAAAAGAAGTCATTAGCAAACCAGCTCGGGTGCTAAGTACACCCGAGCTATCATCTCAACATATCACTGAGCAGGACTCGGCTCGCGGAGTATCAGACACTCCACATCTGCCTTGCTACTAGGCAACTCCAGAAATTGCTTCAATCTTTGGCCATTCACCTTAAAAGTAGCACCACTGTCAAGGTCCTGAATTTCAACTGCACCACAAGGAAAAACACGTGAGACAATGTAAGGACCATTCCATCGGGACCTTAACTTCCCCGGGAACAAATGAAGCCTAGAGTCATACAAGAGCACTTTCATTCCGGGGGCAAACTCTCTCCGAAGGATACGCCTATCATGAAACAACTTCGCCCTTTCTTTGTAAGAACGAGCACTCTCATAAGCCTCGACTCTAATCTCATCAAGTTCATTCAGTTGCAGTCTACGCTCCTCACCAGCCTCAGTCAAGTCATAGTTGAGTTTCTTAATAGCCCACCAAGCTCTATGCTCTATTTTCACAGGAAGATGACAAGACTTGTCATAAACAACCCTATAAGGTGACATACCTAAGGGAGTTTTGAAAGCCGTCCTATATGCCCAAAGAGCATCGACGAGTTTATCAGCCCAATCCTTTCTATTCTGACTCACTGTCTTTTCAAGAATCTGCTTAATTTGTCGATTAGATACCTCAACCTGGCCACTGGTTTAGGGATGATAGGGGGTAGCAAGCCTATGGACAATGGAATACCTCTTTAGTAAGGCATCGAAGGACCTATTATTGAAATGGGTACCCTGATCACTAATAATAGCACGGGGTATGCCAAATCTAGCAAAGATGTTCTTCCTCAAGAACTTCACAACGACTTTAGCATCATTAGTCCTAGAAGGGATAGCTTCAATCCATTTAGACACATAATCCATAGCTAGCAAAATATACTCATTCGCAAAAGATGATGGAAATGGTCCCATGAAGTCTATACTCCAAACATCAAAAATTTCCACCACAATGATGGGACTCAGTGGCATCATATCCCGCCTGCTGATTCTACCCAACTGCTGGCACCTAGGGCAACTCTTACAGTACTCAAAAGCATCCCTAAATAGAGTAGGCCAATAGAAACCACATTGAAGAACTTTGGCTGCAGTCTTTCTACCACTAAAATGCCCCCCACATGCCTGATCATGACAGAAAGAAAGGATACTTCTCACCTCGTGGTTGGGAATACACCTCCTAAATATTTGGTCAGCACAGTACTTAAACAAATAAGGATCATCCCAAACAAAGAACTTCACAAGGTGAAAGAACCTATCCCTATCATTCTTGGTCCAACCCTCAGGGATCCTACCAGCAACTAGGTAGTTAACAATATCAGCATACCAAGGATCAAGGTGAACAGCATACAACTGTTCATCAGGGAAGCACTCAGAAACATCTAACTCACTCTCTCTATCAGATGGAATCCTAGACAAATGATCAGCTACAAGGTTTTCAGAACCTTTCTTATCTCTGATCTCACAATCAAACTCTTGTAACAACAATATCCATCTAACAAGTCTAGGTTTAGCATCCTTCTTAGAAAGAAAATGCTTAAAAGCAGAGTGGTCAGTGAACACAATCACATGAGACCCAATCAGATAAGGTCTAAACTTCTCAAACCCAGAGATTACAGCCAAAAATTCTTTCTCAGTCACAGTATAGTTCAGTTAGGCATCATTGAAAGTGTGATTAGTATAATAGATCACATGGGGCTTTTTATCAACACGCTGTCCTAATAACCCCAACAGCATAATCAGATGCATCATACATCAATTCAAAAGGCTCTCTCCAGATGGGAGGATGAAGAACAGGAGCAGAAGTTAAGGCTTCCTTAAACTTAGAAAATGCCTCAAGACATTCATCAGAAAAATGAAAAGGCATATCTTTAGCTAACAAGTTGGACAAGGGCTTTGCAATCTTACTAAAGTCCTTAATGAAGTGACGATAGAAGCCAATATATCTAAGAAAAGACCTCACTTCTTTTACACAGGTGGGAGGGGGAAGATTGACAACCAAATCAGTCTTAGCCTTATCGACCTCAATTCCATCATTAGAAATAATATGGCCTAAGACTATTCCTTGTCTAACCATAAAATGGCATTTCTCCCAATTCAGAGTCAAACTTTTCTCCCTACACCTTTCCAACACTTTTCTCAGATTAGATAAATAGTCATCAAAGGAAGACCCAAACACAGAGAAGTCATCCATGAAAATTTCCATGCAGTGTTCAACTAAATCCGAGAAAATGGAAATCATGCAACGCTGAAAGGTAGCAGGGGCATTACACAGTCCAAAAGGCATACGTCTAAAGGCATAGGTTCCAAAGGGACAGGTGAAAGTAGTCTTCTCCTGATCCTCAGGAGCAATAGAGATCTGGGTATAGCCAAAATATCCATCTAAAAAGCAGTAGAAGGAATGTCCAGCCAACCTCTCTAACATTTGGTCCAAGAAAGGAAGGGGAAAATGGTCTTTCCTAGTGGCAGCATTCAATTTCCTATAATCTATGCAAACACGCCACCCAGATTGCACTCGAATAGGGACTAACTTATTCTTGTCATTCCTAATCACGGTAATACCGATCTTCTTAGGCACAACTTGAACGGGGCTAACCTACTCACTATCAGAAATGGGATAAATAATCCCATGGTCTAACCACTTCAGCATTTTTTTCCTAACCACTTCCTGAAGAGTAGGGTTCAAACGCCTTTGACGGTCACGGTAGGGCTTAGCATTGTCCTCTAGATGAATCCTATGTTGCACAATGGAAGGACTAATGCCCTTCATATCCCCTAAGGTCTAACCCAAAGCTTCCTTGTTCTCTCTAAGTAAGGCAATCAACTTAGTCTCTTGATCCCCGTCTAGGTCAAAAGCAATAATGACAGGTAAAGATTCATTGGGGCTTAGAAATGCATACTTAAGAGAATCAGGAAGGGGTTTCAGTTCAAAAGTAGGAGGGGAAACAGATTCAGAAGCAGCAGTGAGCAAACAATCAGCAGTAGAGTACAAGTCATCAAACTCAAAAACATCATACTCAGGCTCATCATTCACAAGAAAGGACTCATACTCAACAGCAAATACATCATCACAAGCATCACCAAGTATAGAATCCTCTACCTAATGAAGAGTAGAGAACTCCATATCATCAAAACCAGAGGGCTGCCTTTGCAGATTAAAAATGTTAAGTTCTAAAGTCATGTTACCAAAAGACAGTCTCATCATGTCATTCCTGCAATTAATGAGGGCATTGGCAGTGGCCAAGAAAAGACGCCGTAGAATCACAGGGACTTGACCAGCTAAGTTAGACACCGTCTCAGTCTCAATCACAACAAAGTCCACAGGGTAAACAAATTCACCCATTCAGATCAACACATCCTCAGCTATCCCCCTAGGCAATCTGGTCGACCTATCAGCTAATTAAATAACCATCTTGGTAGGCTTTAGCTCACCTAACCCTAGCCTCTCATACTCAGTGAAGGGAATCAAGTTGACACTGGCCCCTAAATCAAGCAAAGCTCTATGAATAAGCTGGTCTCCTATAACTATAGAAATAGTAGGGCAACCGGGGTCCTTATACTTCACTGGGATCTGATGAGATAGAATACAACTAGTGCCAGAAGCTAAGAAAGCCTTTTTAGGGATATTGGTAGCTCTCTTGGTTGTGCACAGATCCTTTAAAAACCTAGCATATGGAGGCATCTGCTGAATAGCATCGAGCAAAGGAATGTTGATCTTGACTTGAGAGAAGGTCTCTCTCATCTTCTCAACATGGACTTAGTCTTTCTTCTTAAGCCTATGGGGAAAAGGAGGCAAAGGCATATGGAATTTTTCAGAAGAAGAAGAAGAATGACCCTTAGAAGGAGAAGGGTCAACTGACTCAGAGGAGTCTTTCTTCTCATGCTCATCTTTTTTAGACGATGACTCAGGAAGATGGTTAGAATCAAAATCATTGGGGACACCATTAGTAGCATCCCCTGATTCACTGGATGAGCCAGTCTCTGGAGGTGATGAAGAAGAAGAAGATTTCTCGAAGAATTGGTGAGGAAACCTGCAGGGCTCATTAGGACTTCTAACCTGGTTATCAATCTCTTGATCAGAACGGAGAGATATCACTGCATTCACTTTCCTCATAGGCTCACTAGGGTTAGCACCAGAAGAAGAAGAGGCGTGACCCTTAGGGTTCACCTTAGGCTGACTTGGAAAAGTACCTGACTCCTTAGAAGATTATGCTAACTGGAAAAACTGTTCAGTCATCATTCCCATCATTCTTTCCATGTTAGCATTAATCAATCTCTCCACATTATTATTAATTCTCCTCTCCATTTTATCAATGTCACTGTAACCAAGAGGAGGTTGAACTTGAGCTACAAGAGGTGGAGGTCTAGGTGCATTAGGTGCACCTGAAAAAATCGATTTCTGAAAGGAACTAGAAGGGTGAGAGATGGGCTGGGAGTTAGAAACTGTAACATTTGGTCCATTACTCCAAGAGAAGTTAGGGTGATTTTTCCATCCTGGATTGTAAAAAGGAGAGAAAGGGTCGTTCTTAGGTCTCTGAAAGGCCATACTCGCTTGCTCTTGTCCAGTTGCTAACTGGTGAGCAAAGTGGGGACAAGCACTCAATGAATGATCTAAGGCCTGACAATAAGAGCAAGACACTGAAGAAGTCTGGGATAACTGAGTCATTTGTGGAGTCAATCCTTTCATCATGTTTTCTAAAGCAGCAATCTTAGACTTTAAGTGACTCACATCAGAGGCAGAATGTAATCCACCCCTTGCAATCCTAGAATTTAAACTGTCATCCCGAGCGGTTTTCCACTGCATAGTTTTCTCAGCTAAGTCCTCTAGAAATTCCCAAGCATCTGTGGCGCTCTTAGAAAGAAAACCACCCTGACACATAGACTCTACCATGGTCCTAGTTTGTTGATCAAGTCCTTCATAAATAATATGGCACAAACATGCCTGGTCTAAACCATGATGGGGACACTGGGCCAGCAAATTCTTGAACCTATCAAAATATTTTCAAAATGATTCCCTATCTAGTTGCGCAAATTGATTAATTTCATTCCTTAGTTTAACAGTCTTGGCATTAGGAAAATATTTTCTTAAGAATAATTTCACAAAATCATTCCAAGAAGTTACAGAATTAGCAGCCAAGCCATACATCCAACGTTTAGCAGAATCTTTCAAAGCAAAAGGAATTAATTTTATGTGCACAACATCAATGGAAATATTAGGAAAATGCATCATAGAACAGACTTCTTTTCCTCAAAAATAAATAAGCATCCTCTAAATCAGTGAATTTAGAGAGCATCTGAGTATAGTGAGGTCTTAATTCGAAGGTTACATTGGGTCCAAGGTTAGGTATAGTGAAGCAAGATGGCACAGCAATTCTAGGAGGGTAGAAAATCTCACTCAAATGTCTTTCTTGTGCCATTTCTTCGATTCTAAGCTTGGGTTCAGATTCGGATTCTAAGTCAGGGTCGGGTTCACTTCTAACAAGTCTATGATTTTTAGGATTTCTAACCTAACCAGTCATATAAATCCAACACCCTCACCCAAGGTTCTATTTTTGGTCTTTTCCTTTTTTTGCACTTTTTTTTTCTTTTGGGTTTTTTCTATTTTCTTTTTTTGCCTTTTCTTTTCTTTAAAGCCACAAAATGACAAAACAAAATAAAAAGAGTGAATCAAAACTAAAAACAATTCACAAACAAAAAATAAGTAAAATTCAAACAAAAGCACAAACACCAAGAAGCTAAAAATAAATAAAACCACACCTAAACAACCTAATTCTAAAAATAAAATTTAAAATAGAAAATAAGACTCCTAAAATTAAAACTAAATATACAGAAAAATCCACACAATCATAAGGGACATAAATATAATTTTTTTTGAATTTTTTCTATCCCCGAATAGTGCAGCAAAATGCAAATAGAAAATTAAGTCCAAAATTCACAGAAAAATCGTGACAGCTCTAAAAATTCCACAAAAATTTATAGAAACTCTAAAAATTATTCTAAATCTACAAAAAATATCAAAATAGCAAAAATCATACTAGAATTTGCCCAAAAAATTCAAACAGAGTGCGAAAATTGGTTAAAAATCTGTCCTTTTAAATTATTCTGGATCAGTTCTATTTTGCTTCTTTCATTGCACAAAAACAAAATTCGTTAGTACTATTTTTTCAACAATGAAAGCATCTAAAAATTAAAATTAAACTAATATTAACAAAAACAAAAATCAAAATCCAAATATAAACTAAATTCAAAATTAAAACTGAACTAAACTACTAAAACAAAAATAACGACTCAACGAAAACTAAAACAAAAACGATGCTAATGACTCTAATAATCAAACTACGACTCAATGTAACTAAATTTCACAACGTCATCCCCGGCAACGGCGCCAAAAACTTGTTCGTAATTTCCGCAAGTATATGGTTAGCGTTGTAGTACCTGCAGACATCGTCCTGAGAGATGAGTTGTGAAACCGAATTACTTAAGATCTAAACTAGCAATAGTTAAAATAATAGTCAATTATTAATTTAAATCTAACAACTATGTGCTTTGATGCTGGAGATATATATATATATATATATATATATATATATATTATATATATATATATATATATATATATATATATATATATATATATATATATATATATATATATATATTTCTCTTTAAACCTTTTTCAAAACTGTTTTGTGGGTCTTAAGGAATCAACCTCTCTATGGATAGGAATACTGGTAGGGGTAAGGTTGCCTACAGCTGGATCTCCCCAGACCCGACGAAAGCAGGACCCACACTGAGAGTTGTTGTTGTTGTTGTTGTTGTTGTTGTTGTTGTGTATATATATATATATATATATATTATATATATATATATATATATATATATATATATATATATATATATATATATATATATATATATATATATATGAAACATGACAAACAACCATTAATAACAACCAAGAAACTCAACACTCTGAGAACGCAAGAACAGATGCCAGAACTTAATCAAGTGAAGGAGATGGTAGTGCAAATGAACTCCAACTCTGCTTAGATCCAAATGAAATCAACAATCAAGGAACATCACAATACCAAACCCAATCTAATGATTCAGAAAAGGCAATGAAAACTCGAGCTTGATGTTGGAATGGACCAAACGAATTCAACTCTAAACACGTGCAAATTCAGACCAAGATTGGAATCTTCAATCAAACCAACAAAACCAAAATCCGAATTACACCAGCTTGAGAACTAAAATTTAAATCTACCAACTGAAAACGAAGTGAAAGCTAAATTCAAATTAAACTCTGTTCTATGCTACCCTCTGCTATATGCTCCTCCCGTTGCCTCTGCTTCTGTTTTTAAGCCGTTCTGGGCCCTTCTCACTTCCCCCAAAACTGAACTGAATGATGATGGTACGGATGAATGTAACGGTTGGAATTAATTGAAGATGATTTGAAGGGGGAAGAGAAAGAGTGGGCAACGTTTAATGGGGAAGATGAAGCAGCATAGGAGAAGACAAAGAAGATGAATTAGGATTTCTGGTTTCGTGGCTTCTGGGCAGATTAAGTAGAATAGAAGGAAGAGAGTATGGGCTGAGAGAGATAAATGGGTCGCGGAAGGAGTTGGGAACCGGCCCAGAGGAAAGAAAGAAGATAAGGGCGGAAGAAAGGAGAACGCTGGGCCTCAGGCTGTGCATGGGCTTGAAGCTTCTCCTTGCTCTTGATCCAACGTCTTCTCTTTTGGCAAACAATTTTGTTCATTTGTTTATCTGTACAAATTTCTTTCATAATCCTACAAAATAAACAAAACATTATTAAAATCCTAATTTAACAATTTATTTCGAATAAAAATTAGATAATAAAGGGTATAAAAATGTAATAATTTATGGTTGAACAATCATCAGATTAAAAATAGGAGTATTAAATTAGGCTCAAATTCAGATTTAGAGCTCGATATTGTTTTATTTGTCAACATTATTTTTACAATGACAATTCAATCGATTTTTTTCACCACTTAAATAATGCAGTCAATATTTTTTACCACTTGAACAATTTCAACAATGTGGATCAAAACTTGATCATTGGATAAGAATGAGTAAAATAGGCTCAAATTTAGATCTTCAACACGACATTCGTTCATTTGGTAATATTTTTCCCAACCATGATAATTAAATCGATATTTTTCGCCACTTAAACAATTCAATTGATATTTTTGGTCACTAAATCCATTTCAATGCTTTAGATCGAAACTTGATTATCGGAGAGAAAGTATTTCAAAAGCTCAAATATGAATTTTAAGCTCAACATTCCTTCATTTAGTCAACATTTATCTCTATTATGACCATTCAATCATTATTTTTTATCATTTAAACAATTTAGTTGATGTTTTCCTTTTTTTTTCCATGAAAAATGATTATCTTGTACCAAACAACGGAAAATGTGACATGAAAATTAATTTTCCTTGAAAAATAATTTTCACAGAAAATGATTTTTCAGGAAAACTATTTTCCTTCCAACCAAACACTGTCTAAGATTGTATATAACTTTGGTAATTAAAATTTGTTTAATTATTGGATCTTTATTAATAACTTTGGTAATACAATACAATTGAACATTAGGAATGTAATATGATGCATCATCATAATTGAACATTGCATGCTTTTTCTTTTTTCTTTGGAAAGAAAATCTTCCAAATTGTGATTAATTTTATAAAATCCTTTTTGGGGAAAGAAAAAATTTTATTCATAATTAACTAACTTGTGCTTTTTAGAAAGAAAAAAGAAAAAATTTAGAAATTTTGTGTGAATAATATATGTCAAAAATTTAGGGAGTTTTGTTTTGTTTATATATACATATATATATATATATATGTGTGTGTGTGTGTGTGTGTGTGTGTGTGTGTGTGTGTGTGTATATAATATATATATATATATATATACACACACACACACACACATATATATATATATATATATATGTATATATACGGCACTGGCGGATCCACATTGTGCTTAGGGGTGTCCATGGACACCCCTAAGGTCCCCAAAAAAAAAAAAAAAATCTATTTTAAAATAAGTTAATTTAGTAACGATGTTGGTTTATGGACACCCCTAAAAATATATATATATATATATATATATTAGTAACGATATTAATTTATGAACACCCCTACCCTAAATGTTTGGATCCGTCACTAATATACGGATTCCAACATTTAACCTATTTTCACATATGTTATTGACTTTCCTCATATTTCCAGTTCCATCAATCTGTTTCCACATATCAATTGCCGGTTTGCTGACTTTAGGCAGTACGACATCAGTTGGATGTCCCCCCCCCCCTCCTAGAATGCTTTTTTAAGGGTTTGTGTTTAAAACAAGTCCTCCCAGATTTTTCGATAAAATGGAAAAAGGCTCTGCCAATGGACTTGATAAAATTGATCTGAGATCTGAAATTCAAACCGAACGATTTGAACTCATACCTAATCCGACATCCGAAATAGGTTCACTTAAAAGTGGATCTGAAACCTGAATTGATCTGAACCGAACAATGTCCGACCCGAAATTTTTTACAAAGTTGCTTATTTTTACATGACAAATGTATTGGACAAAAAATCAATTGACCCAAAGTCGACCCGAACCGAAGTTCACCCGACCCGAAATATCAATTAACTCGAAACACGTCCCAACCCAAATTTAACCGGACTCGTATTTGAACCGAATAACATATTTGCCAGGTCTATCTGCTAATAAAGGCTTCATTGGGCATTGTTTCAATTAGCCCAAACAAATTTAACACTTTCTGCAAGTATGGGCCGGAGTTATTGAGATTTTTATGGGCAGTTCCACTCAAGCCTGCATTCTTAACTTCAAGTGCAAGGCTCTCCTAATTTGAGGCCTAATCTCCAACATATTCTTTCACCTCTCTTTTTTTTTTTTTTTTTGGCTGCGAATATTCTTTCATCTTTTAATGCCAATTTTGCATTTTTGCCGTTCATGATCCTATCAAAAAGGGGAAAAAAAACCAAAAAAAAAAAACAAAGCTTATCATTCCAAAACCTGCCAGTATGACGAAAGGAACTAAATGACTAAACTAGGAGCAAGCCTCAATGACAGCAAAAAAGGGGGGAAAAAAATCAAAAAATCAATCTTGTTTACAACCATATTTCAGTGAAGTTGAACTTAGAGTTGTTCATTATTCGATCCAAATCCACACTACATTGAAGATTGGATACTGAAAGCAAAATTGGAGAAAGGAATAATTTTTGTATATATTACAGTTGAATTTTTTTTTTTTTTGAGGCAATCATTACAGCCGATTACTTGACTCATATATATCCTAGTAGAATCTCTCTAACTTAGGGAAAGAAATAATTCTAGACCCTAAAATCAAGGAGAAAAATAATATCAGTAATTTATATACAAATTTACATAAACTAACATCCCCCTCAAACTCAAGATGATGACATAGAAGTCAACTTGAGTTTGGATGCCAACTGATGAAAGTGCCCAGGTAGAAGTGACTTGGTAAAAATATCAGCTGTTTGTTCACCAGGGGGAACTAAAGCAAGAGATAAGTCATCCTGTAGAAGATGCTGTATAATGAAATGACAATAAACTTCTATATGCCTAGTTCTCTCATGAAAAACATCGTTATGAGCTATCTGAATTGCACTTTGATTGTCACAATAAATTTTGGTTGGCATACACTACCGTACACCCAGATCTTCTAATAACCAACACAACCACACCAATTCTGAGGTGGTATCTGCAAGGGCTCGATATTCCACTTCAGTGCTAGAGCGCGCAACAACTGTTTCTTTCTTACTACGCCATGAAATCAAGGAATCACCTAAAAAGAAACAATAGCCTGTAGTAGACCGTTGATCTGTAGGATCTCCGGCCCAATCGGAATCTGAATAAGCTTTTAACTCTAGAGAAGAATCAAAAGGGAAGTGGAGTCCTTGGAATAATGTGCCTTCAACATAGCGGAGAATGCGAAGTATAGCAGCATAATGGGTGGTGCGGGGGGCTACCATGAATTGGCTTACTAGGTGAATCGAATATGCAATGTCAGGTCTAGTGATGGTAAGGTATACAAGACTTCCAACCAATTGGCAATATAGAGTAGCATATGTTAACAGAGATCCACATGTAGATGTAAACTTTGCATTAGCCTCAAGAGGAGATGAAGCTATTTTATTGTCTGTCAACCCAACACTAGAGAACGAGTCACCAACGTATTTAGCTTAGGAAAGAAAGTAACCTTTTAAGTTGGATGTAACCTCTAATCCCAAGAAGTGGTTCAACCAACCTAAATCTTTCATCTCAAATTCTTGGCTAAGAGACCTCTTTAAGTCTTGTATCCCTTGGTAATCATCCCCTGTAATAATGATGTCATCAACATATAGCAATAGTATGACATATCCTTTATTGGTACGACAAATAGAGAGTGCATTATCATAAGGGCTTGAGTGAACGCCAAAACGACGAACAGTAGAGCTGAACTTAGCAAACCAAGCTCGTGGAGCCTGTTTTAAGCCATACAATGCTCGACGAAGACGGCATACTTTATTTGGTGGATGATCACATTCTGATGGGGGTTTCATGTACACCTCTTCTTGAAAATCGCATGGAGAAAATCATTTTTGACATCCATTTGAAAAAGTTGCCGCCTTTTTGAAGCTGCAATTGCTAATAAGCTCCTTACTGATGTTAGCGGTGCAAACGTTTCTTCATAATCGATTCCATATTCTTGGTGATACCCTTTTGCTACAACCTAAGCTTTATACCTCTCAATGGATCCATCTGAGTGACTGTTGATTTCATAGACGCACTTGCAGTCAATGGGTATCTTATTTGGAGGAAGATCCACAGTATCATGTATGTGTCTTTTGTAATGCTTGAAGTTCTTCTTCCATTGCTTTCTGCCACAGGGGATCATATTGAGCCTCTCTGAATGTTCGTGGCTCATGGATAGCAGCAATAGTAGAATAACAATGATAACTTTGTAAGTAGGCTAGTGGTTGACTTACAAGAGAGGAGCATCGCACTGCTTGGCTCATACAAGGTGTTGATAAGGGGTCATTTCTCTGCAAAAAATCCAACTCTGAAGCTGCAGTTAAAGAGCTGTTGGAAGGCTCTAAAGGCGATTCTTCTACAGGTAGGGAAGGCTCCTCTATAGTAGAGCATGGCATAACCATTTCATCACCATCAGGAAACAAATCAATAGTAAGGTCTGTAAAATAAGTGGATTCAGTTCGTGAAAGATGAAAACCAGATAATGAGGAGAACATTTTGTGTTCCCAAAAGATAACATGGCGGGAGATTTGAAGCCTCTTAGATATAGGATCCCAGCACTTACACCCTTTATGTTCAATGCTGTAACCAAGAAAGTAACACAACCAAGCTCGAGGTTCCAATTTGGTTCATTCATGAGGTTACAGCATAATGAAACAAGCGCACCCAAAAACTCGAAGAAGATTATAATTTGGGATGATTCCATACAAGCGCTCATAAGGAGATTCGTTCTCAATGACAAAAGATGGGATGCGATTAATAGTATATGCTGCTATAAGTGCAACTTCACCCCAAAAGGATTCTGGACAAGTAAAGGACATAAGTAGTTCACAAATAGTATCAAGAATGCGTCTATGTTTTCGCTCCGCATGACCATTCTATTGTGATGTGCCAGGACATGAATATTGTGAGATTGTCCCATTCTCAGCAAGAAATTTCAAAAAATTCATCTCCTTATATTCTTGTGCATTGTTTGATCTACAAACCTTAACTTAGGCAGAAAATTGCATGCGAACCATTGCAGCAAAATTATAATAAACTTGAGGTAATTCAGATTAATCTTTTAGAAGATAAATCCATGTATATCGGGAAAAATCATCCACAAATATCACAAAATAACGAGAACCCCCCATAGTAGAGTTAGGATAAGGGCCCAAAATATCAGAGTGTACAAGATCGAAAGGTGCTTGAGAAATAGCATCATTATTATTGAAAGGTAAAGTATGAAATTTTCCTAGTTGACAAGAGTGACAATCAACTTTATTGACATCCACATTACCCAAAACTCCACTAGAAATTAAAGGACGTAATCTAGAAAAGGAAACATGACCAAGACGAGGGTGTCATAAGTCTTGTGATGCCACAGCAGAACAGCGAGCAATAGCTTTGGAGGGGGTTGAAAGGAAGACAAGTTCAAACAAACGACCACCTCTACAGCCGGTCCCAATTATTTGTCCCGTCTGAGGATCCTTTACAACACATCCACGTTGTAAAAAACATACGCCAAATCCAAGCTCACATAATTGACCCACTGATCTTATTGTGAGTTGAAGGACTAGAAAAGCATTAGACATAGATAAATTTGCAATTGAAATGTCACCAATATGACTGATGTTGAACTTAGAGTTGTCTACCGTATGAACAACAGAAGCTGGTTTCGCAAGACTCATGTTTGAAGTAAAGACAGCAGGTTCAGATGTCATATGATTACAACAACCAGAGTCAAAGAACTAAGAATTCGAAGTACCTAGAGTAATAGAGAGTGAAGAGGAGATGGAAGGATCAGGAGTAACAGACTGAGCAGTATATGTAGAGTTGCCAGAATTGCCAGCAATTTGTTGAAGGATAGCTTCTACATCAGTCAGGGAAAAAGTAGGGGTTAAATCATCGGTGACGGCTCCCATGATGGCCCTTGTACCAGTAATATGAGGATATCGATTTTGAACTCTTCCTCTAGATTGGGTTCTTGAGCCCTTACTGCTATTGTTCTTGTATTATAATTTCCTACATTCTAATATAATATGACCAGGTCTTCTGCAATAATTGCACTACTTCTCAGACTTAGCAGAGTTAGAAGCCATTGCCAAAACATTATTTGTGTCCATGCTCATATTGATGGGCTGATTCTTCAAGATGCTAAGGTGAATTTCTTTAGATAATAATTTAGAAATCACAGCTTCAGGTGTAGGCAAAGAATCTCGATGTAGAAGTGATGCTCGAACAAGTTCATATTCATGTGTAATGGCCATAAG
The DNA here is from genome assembly GCA_029747015.1 of Carnegiea gigantea. NCBI lineage: Eukaryota > Viridiplantae > Streptophyta > Magnoliopsida > Caryophyllales > Cactaceae > Carnegiea > Carnegiea gigantea. The sequence goes on from JAKOGI010000112.1 coordinate 185,833, forward strand.
AAAATGCAACACTCATAAGTTGTCACGATATGCAAATTATTTTTCACCATCCTTAAAGTTTTCCCAAGTAGGCTCAGCTAAGGCTAATTGATCGCATATAGATTGCATCTGGGACAAAAAATCATTGATAGGTTATCCAGACACTTGCCTCATATTGTGCAAGTTTTTCATACAATTGATATTTATGAATAATAGCAATTGTAGAACAACGTTTGCCTAGTAAGCTCCAGAAATCTTTAGCAATTTCAAAACAAGCAAATTAAAGCTTAATAGAGGGGATTGATGTGTTACAGATCCAGGTAAGAATCTGGTGATTTTTACTATCCTAATCCTCAAGTCTTTCCCCAAATTTCTTATCATCTTCGTGTTTTTGTTTGGTACGCTTAGGAATATTGCTAGTTACAATCTGCTAGAGCTTTCGCCCCCTAAGAGAACTTGACATTTCTTGGGACCAAATTCCATAATTTAATCCATCGAAAATTGTTCTAATTAGTTGAACAATATCTAGTTTCTCCATTGCAGAGTATGGGAAAAGAAGAACTTATGTATAAGAAAGGTAGAACACACCTTAATTCTGGGTAAAAGAAAAGAAAATCAACCAAGTAAAGGCTTATCATGAACTTGATGCGGCAGCAACAAACACACGCAGTGATGGATGAAAGATCTCTAATTCCTTGTTGGTAAACAATAAAGGAGATGTCCTGCTTGTGTAAGTTGTGGCACCAACCAATGAAATCTTGAAGCTTCCACTTGATAGTAGCACTCAACTCTCAAGCTTAAAATTTGGATGAGAGGGATTGAAGAATTAAAGCCCCAAAATGGGTTTTGCCTAGATAATGAATAGGTAAAGGAGGCTGAGCAGAGAAGAATGAAAAGCAGGCTTATTTCTCTCTCTTCCTTTTTCTGCTCTGATCCTCCTGGAACCGTGTTCCTTTTTTTACACAAAAACAATTAAGGAAATAGGCTATGAATTAATGTGCTCTGATACCATGAAAGCAAAATTGAAGAAAGGAATAATTTTTATATATATTACAGCTGCTTTTATGACTGATATATTATTTACTAGTGGAGTCTCTCTACCTTAGAGAAAGAAATAATTCTAGACCCTAAAATCAAGAAGAAAAATAATATTAGCAATTTATATACAAATTTACACAGACGATTTACATAAACTAACAGATACAACCAAATTAGACTGAGTGAATTCAGTTCGATCTTCAATCCTGAGTTTTGCCTTGTTTAGTTTTCGATCTAGAACGCATGAATCGATAGATCGAACCAAAATCAAAAACAAAAGGTCTTTTTTGCGTTTTTTTGCGCGCCGCTCAGTCCTCTATTGTTTGTTTGATTTTTATTTCAACGACTCATTTGTATTTCCTCCACTGCTCCCTCTGCCTGCCTCCACCCTTAGTCTTTCGCCGATGATAAGCAATAGCCATCGCCTGTCAAACTCCACTGCCATCAGCTACATCTGAGTCGAATTGTGCCTGACTACCTCTCCCTCAGTCTCTCACACATCATAATGCCTGTTTCTCCAGGTATGAGTCCTTTAATTTATTTACAGGACCACGTCTCCTTCATTTCTTCCCTAATTCAACCCTTTCACCTCGTGCATGTGTTGAAATTATCACTATCATTCATTGTTCTTGATTCTAATCAAAGTTTTGGTATGTACTACTTAGCCTATTAGGCCATTTTCATTCCAAAATCAGGTAGTGATGTTGACTAATATATGAATTAATTGTCATTCTTGTCTATCTTACAAGTAGAATGATTATACTATTATAACCTTTTGGTGCTGTTGTTGCCTGTTTGAGAGTTGAGACTTTGAGGTCCTTTTTTTAATTGTAGTTGTTTATAATTATGTAAGTATAAAGGGTGATTCAATTATGCGATCAAGTGTTTGATTCCAACAATGCTTATTTGTTTCATGCGTTTGACTCATGACTTCTTGAAGTTTAGTTGACAAAATGTGAGCACTTGGATTGTACTAGTACTCTTGTTTGAGGTTTGAAGTTTCAGAATTAGGCTCAGATTTGAGTACTCTATTAATGGTTGATTCATGGATTAATTTTTGGTATTGCATTTTATTATTGTATTTGAGTATGCTCTTTTAAGGTTATTCACGACATAGCTTTGGTGTTGTTTTAATTTAAAATGTAGTTAGTTTTGACTTGGTAGGTAAGCATTTTCGTCCTAGTTAGATCTTAACAGATGTTGTTGAATGATATCATAAGTTAAATCTTAATTGTCTAACTTTGAATATTTAATATATCAATTAAATAACTACCCGCTGTTATCTCATGTGTACAGTATGCTTTTTAAGTCCAATATTCGATTAGATTATTCATAACAGAGTACCTTCTAGCTTGTTCTCAGAATGGAGAGAGTGACATGTAAAGTAACATGATGTCCCGTAAAAGATGGAGAGAGTGAGAAAGAAACTAGTCCTAAGATAAGATTTGCAGAGAAGTGGGAGAAGGAGGAAATTATCATCCAAACAAGGAGGAAAAGCGATACCAGAATAAAGATGTGGCTTTGCTTCGCAATATGTTCACTGAATCATACAATGTTAAGGCTCTTAAAAACACATTCGGATAGATACGGTGACTACATTGTGAACACTTGATACAGGAAACGGACAACAATTTGTTTGTGGCCTATTTTGGATCAGAAGGGGACTTATACAAGACTATGGATGGGGGCTCACAGAGTTTTGATCATAATCTCATTCTCATTCACAGAGTTAGGGCTAATGAATTGCTATTAGAAGTTAAATTCAAAACTGACTCTTCTGGCTGAGGGTTTTCGATTTACCCTATGAAGATTGTTAGTGCGAGGATATGGCTCGAACCATTGCAAAGAGTGTGAGACACTTTATGACATGGGAGGAGGATGAAGGCATGAAAAAGTCTATGCGCATAAGAGTGGAACCAGACATCACCAAACCACTGCTGAGGGCAGAGAAAATCAACGTGGGTGAACGACTCCCAAACTTTAGCTATGTTGGTGGGAGATCACACCATGTCGACATTGGATGCAATTTCACTGACTCCATTTATAATCCAGACCATTGTCAATATGGGGAGTAGCTAAGAGCATTCCCATATAAAAGGGTAAAATCAAATTGAGTACTTTCAAGTGAAAAGAAAATGAAGTTTGGGGAAGTTATGACGAAGATTATGAGGGAGGGCATGAAGTCAAGGGTCGAGGATTCTATCTATTCTAAAGGAGACGATAAAGGGACCAGTGAGGGGCTATCTAATGAAGAGGGAAATTGTGAGCAGAGAAAGGAGGCTGAGGAAAATAATGACCGAACTTTCAATCCTATGGAAGAAGTGTCCAATATGTTGGGGAAAGTCACTTTGGAAGATACTGCTAACATGGGTGGTGCAAATAAGGACAATCAAGATATACAGAGGAAGGAGACAACAGAAGAAGGCTCACAAACCAAGGGCACAAAGGTGCATTCTAGTGATAGTGAGGAGTCTACTGCTTCATCCACTATTCCAAAGAAGTCAGGAAGTTCGAAAAAATGGAAGAGGCTTATCAGGCAGATAGCTGCGAAGGTTTTTGACAAGAGAAACTTGAGCAAGGAAAGGGGAGATGAGGATGCCATGGAAATAGATTTAGCGGTTGCTGGTGAAAAGGCCAAGAATGCTATTACAATTATCAATATTGTCAAAAAGGGAGCAACTGGGGATGCCTAGTCACACGAAGGAAAATGAGACTCTTAAGCTAAAATGTTCGAGGGTTAGGCAAAAAAGAAAAAAGTTAGGGCTCGTAAACATATAGTTTGTAAGAGTAGACCAGACTTACTTTTCATTATTGAAACTAAGAGGTCTACTCACACATTGGAATTCATTAAACATCATCTTAAATTTGATAGTGGTGTCTATGTAAGTTCCTTGGGTCAATCTAGGCCCTGCTCGGCAAAATTAGCGGTTCAAGTAGCGGATAGCGGTTTAGGTTGCGGATAGCTGTTCAAGTAGCGGATAGCATTTTTAATTTAGCTGTTAGCGGATAGCTGTTTAGAAGAGTAGTTGAATAAAATGTGTTCGGTAAATTTAGCTGTTGGATTAGCTGATTAATGTAAATTGATATAAAAGGATATAGATAATTTCCAAAGATAATCCAAAAGGTAATTTTTGGTAAAAAAATATGAAACGCTACTTTTGAATGTAAAACGTTAATACTATTAGCTTTTCAAAAACGCTACTTAAAACGCTAAACGCTACATGAAATGCTAGTCAAAATACTACGTTACCGAATACTAAAAATTACATGATGAGTGTATTAACTTAGTCAAAACGCCAAACGCTACCCAATACGCTGTTGCCGAACACGTGGTTTTCTAGTGGGATTGTGTTTTTGTGGATAAAGAGTTGAATATCTCTTTGCGCTATATGTGTGCTCATTTTATTGATTTTTTTTTTTTTGGGGGTGAATGATGACAATGAACCTTTTTGGTGATTCACTAGCTTTTATGGTAACTAGAATAATGTTGATCGTCACCTATCCTGAAAATCCCTAAAAAATCTAAAAATGTATCAAAAGTCCGTTGGATTTGCAAGAGTGATTTTAATAACAGTTTTTACTCTTTAAAAAAGAGAGGCGTGTACCGAAGTAGTGAGATAAGATGAATGAATTTAGAGAATGCTTGCAATACTTTGGTCTTCAGGACTTGGTTACTAAGTGGACATGTTCACATGGTCAAATAAAAGGAAAAGGGATGAAAACATCGAGAAATGATTGACAAAGGTGTTACAACTTAGAATTGGACATGGATGCACCTTAGTGCTCATATTTGCCATCTTGACCCATTGTTTTCTGATCATGGGCCTCTTCTTCTAGTGGACTAGAGGGTTGCAAAGCAAGATGAAGGCGATCATCCGTTTAGATTTGTGGCGAATTGGGCTCGTGACTAGGAATGTGAGCAGGTGGTCGGGAAAGCATGGTTAGAACGTGCGCCAAGGAAGAAGATGGAGAACATTGAGAAAAATCTCAACAAACTAAGGAAAAAAGAGCCCTCACTTAACGTCATTTCTAGCATCAAAGTGCTGGAAAATGAGCTGGATACTTTGCTTGAAGAAGAAGAAATATATTGGCAACAACGGTCAAATGCCCATTAGTTAAAAGAAGGCGATAAGAGTCTAAAGTATATTTTTACTCAAAAAGAGATCAACCTAAAGCAACGACGATAGGTGGGGTTGCTTAGGAATTATAACCTGCAAATTCAATATCATCTTGGAAAGGCAAATGTGGTAGTAGATGCACTGAGTAGGAAGACTCAACAAGGGTTAAACACAATGATAAGTACCCTACCTGACATTCTAAAATATCTTGAAAACATGGGTATTGAACTTGTGTTACCATGGTTCACTGATGAGTTGTTCTCAGCATTAGAGGTGTAACCTTCGATAATAAAAGAGACTAAGGTGAGGCAAAAGGATGACACTAAGTTGCAGAGGCTTAGACAAAATGTCGCATAGGGAAAGTCATGTAGCTTCGTAATGCATGAAGATGACACCTTGAGGTTTCAAAACCGACTATGTGTGCTTGATAAATAGGAGCTAAAAAGGAAGATCTGAGAAGAAGCTTATAATGCTCGTTACTCAGTGCATTTAGAAGGAACAAAGATGTATAGAGATTTGAAGCAATTCTTCTTGTGGGATAACATGAAGAAAGATATTGCAGAATACGTGGATAAATGTTTGACATGCCAAAGGGTGAAAGCTAAACATTAGCGTCCAGTAGGTGAACTGAGGCCTTTAGATATTCCTACTTGGAAATAGAATTCAATTTCAATTGATTATATTAGGGGATTGCCTCTTTCGGCCTCGAAAAAGAATGCTATTTGGATCATTGTGGATAGACTCACCAAATCTGTCCACTTTATACCAATTCATGACACTTGGGATGTAAAGAGACTGGCATAGTTGTATGTCAAAGAAACAGTTCAATTACACGACATACCAAAGCACATGGTATCTGACAGAGACCAATGGCTTTAAGCTCGATTTTGGCAAGCCCGGTAGAAAACTTTTGGAATCAAGCTAAATTTTAGTAGTTCATATTACCCTAAGATCGATGGGCAAACTATGAGAGTGAATCAAATCCTAGAGGATATGCTGAGAGCATGTGTGTTTGACTTTCAGGGAAAGTAGGAAGATTGTTTTCCCTTAGTAGAATTTTCTTACAATAACAGCTATCAATCTACTATTGAAATGAAATCTTTTGAAGCACAGTATGGGGAGGAAGTGCAGAACACCACTGTGTTAGAGTAAGCTCGATGAAGCACTAACAATAGGGCCTGAGTTGATTCCAGAGACTATAGAGAAAATAGGAAAAAATTCAAGAACATATTAAAGTGGCCCAGAGCTGACAGAAAAGCTATGCTGATAAAAGGAGGAGACTATTAGAGTTCCAAGTAGGAGACTAAGTGTTCTTGAAGGTATCCCTAGTTAAAGGAGTGAGAAGGTTAGGGGTAAACTGAGCCATAGATATATTGGACCTTATGAAATTATCAAGAAGTTAAACCCTATGGCTTGTAGGTTGGATTTACTGGCAGAACTTGAGCATGTACATAATGTTTTCCACATTTCACAGCTCAGAAAATATGTTCTAAATTCAAACCATATCATCATAGCAGAACCCGTGGGAGACCGAGGAAGACATGAGAATTTGGTGTACGAGGAGCATCTTGTACAAATATTAGATTACAGGGTTAAACAACTTTGGAACAAAAGCATTCCTCTGGTAAGGCTTATGTGGGCCAATCATACTTCATCTGAAACCACGTGGGAGACTGAGGAAGACATGAGAAGCAAATATCTAGACCTATTTGAGGTCAACCCAAGGTTTCTTTTGAATATGCAAGTTTCAAGGACGAAACTTATTTTAAGAGGGAAAGCTGTAACGGTTCGAACCTAAAATCATGCTACTTAACTTGAGTTATCTTAATTACAAATTGATTAAGTTGGGTGCCTCATTTCAATTTAGTATTTTATATATGTATATCTACTTGTACCATTGCAGGTTGAATCGACAGAGTAACCTCAAAGTGAATCATGTCACATTCCCGAATAACTCGTTCGAATATTAATGAATACTTGAATGATAGCTAAATAATAAAAAAATTTAGCCTAATTATTAAATGGGTAATCTTTGAAAAAGGAAATACACACACACACACATGTATATAATAATAATAATAATAATAATAATAATAATAATAATAATAATAATAATAATAATAATAATAATAATAAGAATGCAAACAATAATCATAACAATAATACATAAATAAATATAGCAACGATTGCAACAATAATAAAGGTAAATTTTATTTGTGTGTGTGTACATATATATGTATACACACACACACATATACATATATACATATCTATCTATCTATCTATCTATATATATGTGCGTGTGTGTGTGTGTGTGTATTGGATGAAAAAAAAAAGAAGAAGAAAAGGGAGATTATTAGGATCTAATTTGGATAAATCTAGAAAAGTTATATGGCCAATGCAGTGAAAGCAAAAAAAAAAAAAAAAAAAAAAAAACAAAAACTTAAAAAAAAAAAAACACTAAAACTTAAAAATAATAAAACCCAGAACCCTAAATTTTTAATCCAAGGTGATTAGCTCTCAAAACTTGCGTAAAACAATTTTAAAGTGTTGCTCCGCTAGACTTTCATTGAGGTATGAGAAACATGCTTAGGCCAAGGGTGTAGTGGATATGGTTGCAACAACAAAGATCGGTAAAGGCACAAAAAGTGCAACAATATGGTGATCACATATCATTGAGTGGCTTTCGGCTCATGTGGCTTCACAAATCTAAGAATACCCCAATCTATTTAACATATGCATATGCTAGGTATAGTTTTAAAGAGAGTCAAATCAAGTTTCAATGATGCAATTATAAAGGAGTCACACATGAAAAAGAATAATCAGACTAAATTTATAAATTAATCTATATGCTCAAAGTTTCATAGATTGTCTACCACAGTCAATGCACCTTACTCAATTGTGCGCCCCAATTACTAACTTCAGCCAAATCAAACCACGTGATTCTTAAAGACAATTAGCATACAACACAAGACAATGTAAAAAAAAAATAGTGATGTCAATTTTGAAACATAAATTTCACAAAATTTACATCAAGATAAGCCAATTGGCACGCAATCATGCCAACCAATTCACTATCAGACATTGAATTATCATCATAGGAAAGGTTTTCAAAAACCTCTTTTTAAAATTTTCAATTTCCATTTTTTTTAAGACAACCTAATATAATTACATGATTTCTACCTATATGATGCAAATGCACATGCAAATTTATTTTTCTTCGTAAGGCAAAAATATTGGATTAAAAATCAATTAACCTAAAATTACCTGAATCGAACATGATCCAACTTGAAACCAAAATCGAATCGAATCCTGTTGGCGTGGACATGAACCTAACTCAAAATTGGCTTGAAGCGAAATCGAATTGAATGACCCATTAGTCGGACATAGTTAAAATGTTTGTTCAAATTAGAGTTTGACAAAGCTGACCCGACATGATTATCAATACGAAGTTAAATGGGTTTGGGTACAAACTTTCAACATGTTTAATTAAATAGGTTGACACATTCAACTCGTTTAATTAAATAAGTTAGGTTCATGTTGAGATTTTCAACACGAAAAAGTATCTAGTTAACCGGTTTAGTTAAATGAGTTAAACAAGTTAACTCCTTTTCCCGTTTATCATTTATTTGTTTACCGTTTCATTAGATAACTAAGAATACAAAAATTAAAATAAATACAAAGATGTGAAATATGATGAATCGGAGCAGTTTTAGAAGTACTTGCTTATTATGATAAGTAAGCTTATGTGATGTTTGGTTGGATATAATGTAATTACAATGTAATGTAATTAACTGTACAATGCAATTATAATTATTTAGTTTGTAGTAATCATAATTATAAGGTCGTTCTTTCATTACAATACTCTTATACAACCAAACTAGGTAATGAAAACACAATTACAAACCTGTTTACATTACGAGATTGATTACATCTAACTAAACATTATATTAATGTTTAACGCTATATGTAATCACGTATTAGTTGAAAATATTAAATAAGTAATTAGATGACTTATTTCGACTTATTTTTGTTAAACAAGTTAAACGAGTCAGCTCGTTTAAAAATTAAATGGGTATAGGTTAAGATTTTTCAATCCGCTTATCAAACGATTTAGGTTCAGGTCGAATTATCTCATCTCATTTAAGTTCAATACAAACACAAATCTGATCCGACTTGACTTATCTTCCAGCGCTAATTCAAATGAGTCATTGTTGGCAAGCCAACCCGAATTTATCAGCGTCTCAACGGCGTCGATTAAAATTAAAATTAAATGAAATGAAATTAAAGGGCGTTAATTAAATGACTTAAATATCGTGCGAGGAGACCCCAGAATTCTAGGGTTTTTGCGTCCTCTGTCCCTCGTGCAGACATTTTCAATTTGGTTTTTTAAATTGACAACCGAAGTAGGGGCAGAACAAGAACCCTGTTAAAACCCTAGCTGCTTCTTCTTCTTCTTCTTCTTCTTCTTCTCTGTTCTCGTACTCTCTTCTCTCTTTGTCTGGTAAGATAGCTTCTTCTTCTCCCTCTTTCTTTCTCTTTTGTTGCGGGAATCACTAACTCATGATGCACAATCTAATTATGCAAGAATATCGGCGTATTTTGATTTGGGTGATGAGTCCTTAACCTTGTGTTCTGGGTTTTCTCTTTCAGGTGAAAATTTTAGGGTTGAAGAATGCTCGTACTGTTTGAAACACCGGCGGGCTTTGCCCTCTTCAAAGTTTTAGATGAAGGAAAGCTTTCCAACGTCGATGTATGCGCTCCCCCTCCCCCTGTGTTTTGGGTTTGCGCAGAAATTTCTTTTTTTTTTGTGCAATGTTTTACCTAAATTTGTCTCTTTTGATTTTGTGTTGTAGGATCTATGGAAGGAGTTCACAACTGCTGATTCAGCTCGAAAGGTAATCCTGTATAAATCTTCCCCCCCCCCCCTCTCTCCCCCTATGCTTTGTGTGAATCATTTGATTAAATGTTTATTCTTTATACTTGTGTTAGGGTGAACATTACGAATTGGAATATGGGTTTAGGTTCTTTATGAAGTTCTGTTGGTGTAGCCTTTTGAAGTTGATGGAACTGACATGCATTAGTGTTAATGAACTTGTTATAGAAAAATGAATCCTGGAGCTCTTACTGGCGGGGTTGGCAAATATGTTGAGCTCGATTAATCTCAGGTTTAAAAATCAGGCTCAGCCATGTATGATGGAAATGAGACAAGTCCCTGAACCTTAACTTTAGAGGTCCTAGAGGTGTACACCAGTTGCTGATCTGCTTCGCACAATATTGGACGTCTTTGTAGGCCATGAAATTACTTCATCTAATCTGTACTTGATAAGGAAAATTTTGTGCACGCCAATAGTGCTTGCATTTATCTTGGGAGCAAATTATGGATTGCAATGAAATATGAGTGGCCACCCCTCGTTCTGTTCATCTAAGTGATCAAGAGCAGCCCAAAGCTGTAAAACACAATATTTTTATTCTGCATGTTCTAATAGACTGAAAATCATACCCTGCTAAGTTTATGATCTAAACTTTGCTTGATAAAAATAGCATCTCTTGTTTTTGCGCCCATTGTTTGGAAGTTTCTCTTGAATTGATGTGTACTTTCTTTTCACCGGAAAGTAGCCTGTTCAACCCTGAATATTTGATGAATAAGAATCCCGGAACTTGAATCTGGAAATTGAATGTTAGAGTGATGGTTTTTCGAGCTAATTTGTTGCTTATTCATCAAAAGGATTTGCTCCTCGGCTTAGTTATCTGCAGTCTTCAGAGTTGCAATCCTGTCATGCCAATTGTTACGGCTTTTTGCGTCTTTTTTCACTGAAATGTCTTACGTTCTGTGTATTTTATCTTTAGCTTGTTGGGACATTGGTGATGTAGCCTTGCAAAAGTATGTGCATAGTCACTGTCTCTTTCTCTTGTAAAAAAACTTCTGTGTATTTCTGTAACTCTATTTTAGTAACTTTCTGTTGGTTCTACATTAATTTTGGGTAGTCGTTGCTCTGCAATACTGCTGCAAAAGCTCATTCTAGTATTGATTGGTTGATACCAGTTTTTGAAAACGTGTCCCAGGTAGTAAAGCTGAAGGCTTTTGACAAGTTTGAGAATACAGCAGAAGCTTTGTCAGCGGCTACTTTACTGATTGATAGCAAACCTAGTAAAGGATTGCGGAAGTTTCTGAAAGCACACTGCCAGGGTGAGACTTTGGCTGTTGCAGATTCTAAGCTAGGAAATGCAATAAAGGAGAAACTGGTTGATATCTCATTGAATTCCATCTTTTGACTTACAATGCAGTTTCGAATATAGTGGTCTAATATTTGTTTGGTTCTGTCCCTTTAATGCAGCAAATTGATTGTGTTCATAATAATGCTGTACTGGAGCTCATGAGAGGGGTAAGAAGTCAGTTGACTGAGCTCATTTCTGGCCTAGGCACTCAAGATCTGGCTCCAATGAGCTTGGGATTGTCACACAGCTTGTCGAGATATAAGTTGAAATTTAGTCCCGAGAAGGTTAGTTGAATTGCCTTGGCAACTGCTGATGTCTGTCAATATAAATATTGAATGTGTTTTTTAATATTGAAAATATGAGAGGGGCTGTGTTTATTTTTACAGGGGACCTAATATTTTTGGTGTTTGACATTCTCCATCTGATCTGGGACGTAATATTTTTACAGGTAGATACCATGATCATCCAAGCTATTGGATTACTGGATGATCTTGACAAAGAGCTGAACACATATGCAATGAGGGTCCGAGAATGGTATGGTTGGCATTTCCCAGAGCTCGCAAAAATTGTACAAGACAACATTCTCTATGCTAAAACTGTGAAGTTAATGGGGAATCGTGTTAATGCAGCAAAGTTGGATTTCTCTGAGGTAAAGCTCTTTTACTGAATTTTTTTAACTCTGGAGCTCAGATTTTAGATGCTAAGAGCCTTCTTCCATGATAGGAGTGCTTAATTAGACCTATGGGTTAAAAGTGTTAAAACTTTGGTAGTACAAGGGGCTTAATATTGAACTCCCAACTTTTTGGAAGTTTATGTATCTGTCTGCCATTGCAGATATTGCCTGAGGAGGTTGAGACAGGGCTTAAAGAGGCAGCCATGATTTCTATGGGAACAGAAGTTAGTGATCTTGATCTAATTAACATCAAGGAACTCTGTGACCAAGTTTTGTCACTAGCAGAATACAGAGCTCAGCTCTATGATTATCTTAAAAGCAGAATGAACACAATTGCTCCAAATTTGACGGCTCTCGTTGGTGAGTTAGTTGGTGCTCGTCTTATTGCTCATGGAGGAAGCTTGCTAAACCTTGCAAAGCAACCTGGCAGCACAGTTCAAATCCTTGGAGCAGAAAAAGCTCTTTTCAGAGCCTTGAAAACGAAGCATGCAACCCCTAAATATGGGTTAATTTATCATGCTTCCTTGATTGGTCAGGCGGCCCCTAAACACAAGGGCAAAATATCTCGTTCTCTTGCAGCAAAAGCTGCTTTGGCAATTCGTTATGATGCCCTTGGAGATAGCCCAGACAACACTATGGGTCTTGAAAATAGAGCCAAGGTAATATCTCTCAGAATTTTAGGTCTATACTCGGTGAACGCCAAATTCTTTCTGAGAGATGTACTTTAATATGTCATTTTTTCTTTGTACTAAATGTAGCTTGAAGCACGTCTAAGAAACCTTGAGGGCAGAGAGTTGAGTCGGTCTGCCGGATCAGCCAAGGGAAAACCAAAGATTGAAGTGTATGACAAGGATCGCAAAAAGGGGGCAGGAGCACTAATTACCCCTGCCAAGGTACCTTTTATTTCCTTGACTTTGTTTATTCAGTTGTCTGCTTACCATGGTTTAGACTGTTGAGGAACACAGTAGGTACATTGGAAGTTGACTATCTGATTGTCTAGGATGAGGCTTTGTGTTTATGGATTTCCCTAGATATTTCAGTGAGTTCATATTAGCTTCTTCAGTAGTTGAAGCTCCTTTTTTGTCTGGTGCAGACGTATAATCCTGCAGCCGATTCAACCCTTGGAAAGAAGGATGATAGTGTAGCGCCAATGGAAGAGGATGCTAATGGTGGCACCGATGAAACAAAGAAAGAGAAGAAAGAAAAGGAGAAGAAGGGCTCTTCGAAGGAGGATGGTGTCCTTGGCGGCGAAGCTCATGAAGAAGCCAATGGAGAGGAGACAACTAAAAAGGAAAAGAAGAAAAAGAAGCAGCAAGCTGAGACTGGAGAGAGTGTCGAAGCTAAAGATGCAGAAGTAGACAGCAAAGAGAAATCTAAGAAAGAGAAGAAGAAGAAAAAGAAGGAAGCCGAGAACAAGGAAGACGCCCCTGAAGCAGGGGATAACGGAAAGAAAAAGAAGAGAAAACACGTAGATGCTGATGAGGTAGCCAAACCCATCAGCGAAAAGAAAGAGAAGAAGAAGAAGAGGAGCAAGAGCCAAGATTGAAGTAGTTTATAGTGGGGCAGATCTCACAATTTTGGCCTCATGTTTTGCAATGGCCTGTCATTGTTCTCGTGTAATTTACACTTCATCAAGTTGTAACGTAGCTGTCTTGTGCCCTATGTAGGAAAACCATCGATGATGAGTCACAAAATCTTGTTCAAGCTTTACTGTCATGTCTTTCATTATCATCCGTTATTGAGCTCACTCTCACCTCCCGGGTTTTTGGGTGGGTTGGGGGGTTCTGGTCAAGTCATCAAGGGGGCATGGATTTCTGCCCGTATCAAGGAGGCTTGGATTCCTGCCCGTATTGCATTAACTTGGTCCATTGACAAAGTGAGGATTGATTTGATTTCTAGCAATAATTCTTTTACAAGCATATCAATTGTTGTATTTGAGCAAACATATAGGGTGGAGTTGATGTATACTTGGGCTCATATTGCATCGAGGGGCCTGGACCACCGTATATCAATTGCACTTGTACGTAACAGAAACGAAAATGAGAGAAATGTTCATGAAGAAAGCAGACATGCGATCGTCTCTCTCCAAAAAACACGATTTCTCTTCAAAAAATCCCTAACAATTAGTCTGTCTCCACAAATCCTCAATTTTACAATTTCTTCAAATCTTAGCATCAAAAATGCACAAGGTAACAATGTTGATATTGCGGAATCTCCATACATATCTGCACCAAGCAAATTTTGAGTTTCAAATCATCAGAATTCTATTTATTTTGAAATCAATACATTCTCAGTCATCTGTATAATTAATATTCAAGTCGAGGAAGAGATATTACTAGATTACTCATCATGGAATTTGGTGACTGCGGAGGAAGAGAGAAGTGAATGCTCTGCACGATGCACTCAGCTGGCAAATATTAAGGCCCTGTTCTTTTCAGTGGGAAATGAGGGGTGTGAGAGGGGTGTGAGAAAGGGGGGGAAGGAGTGGGTGAGAGTTGGTAAGAGTGGTATTTTTTTAAAGTGTGGGAAAGGGGGGAAGGAGTGGATGAGAGTGGGTAGAAGTTGAAAGGAGTTGAATGAAATTGGGAAGTTGATTTAAGTTATATATTTTTGTACTTTAATGTAGTTTTTTGGTTTATAATAGTAGTAAGGATCTTAAAATTAAAGTGAATGGAAAAAAATTTCTTTATGTGTTTAGCTGGTTACGAAATATTGTTTGGTGGTCGTTGTTGCCGCCCAAAAAATATAAAATTTCGTGAATGAGTTGAATCAATTGCGGATGTTTATTTCTGTTGTATTTTTCCGAATTTTGTTAATTTTCACCGAAAATTGAAGTGAAATATATTACTGTACGTTGCGCAAATATGGATTACTTTCGTCAGGTTACGATAAATTGGTTGTTCAACTGAAAATTACGTACACAATTTTCATTTTTTTTGCAGCTTAATTATTCACATTTTGCGACAATTTTGCACTGTCTGCGTGAAATTGAACGTTACGGTTGTGAATTCTTATTTACGTTAATGATACCAATGAAATTGGTTGAAATTCGAAATCAGTACTCACCGAAAATATTATCCAAACACAACAACAACAACAACTCCCAGTGTGGGTCCTGCCTTCGCAGGGTCTGGGGAGATCCAGATGTAGGCAACCTTACCCCTACCGGTATTCCTATCTATAGAAAAGTTGATTCTTAAAGACCCATAAAACAGCTTTTGAGAAAAAAGGTTTAAAGAGAAAACGATTGCAAACCAATTACCAATGAGGAGAAAAGGGTACGGAGAGCAAATAAACAAGGAGCGGAGACATACCTCAACAAAACCAGGGGCGCTAGATGCCGTCACAGCCCAGAAAAGGACGACCTGCAGACAAGTACACCAAAAAAACCCCACCTGCCCCACCCCACCTAAGCTACTGCCACCTACGGAGCTGGACCCCTACAATCAGAAACCTTAATCCTATCCCGCCACAGCCTCCTATCCTGGGCCATGTCCTCCGTCAGACCGACAACTCTCAGGTCCTCTCTAACCACTTCCTCTAGGCTCTTCTTCGGTCTACCCCTCCTTCTCTTTCCGCCGGGGGGGACGATCATCTCGCACCTCCGCACTGGGGCGGCCACACTTCTCCTCTTTACGTGGCCGAACCATCTAAGCCTCGATTCCCTCATCTTCTCCTCTATGGGGGCTACTTCGGCTAAGCTCCTGATTACGCCATTCCTAATTCCGTCTAATCTCGTAAAACCACACATCCACCTGACCATTCTCATCTCAGCTACCATAAACCTATGGACCTGCATCTTTTTTAGAGGCCAACACTCCGATCCATAGAGAACAGCCGGTCAAACTACCCTCCGATAAACTTTGCCTTTCAGTCCTAGAGGCACTCTCTTGTCACACAGCACCCCTGACGCTGACTTCCACTTTTGCCAACCCACTCTTATCCACTGACTAATATCCTCGTCAATGTCCCCGTTCTGCTGGATGATGGAGCCCAGATACTTAAATTTAGCGACAATAGAGGTATTCCGTTTTTGATCTACTTAACCGGATACCCCTAACTTCCAGCGTATGCCTCCAACTCTCCAACCTATCATTCACCCCCTGTCGGGTCACATCGATAAGAACGATGTCATCTGCAAATAACATGCACCAAGGCACCTCGTCCTGGATTCCTCTAGTGAGTTCATCCAAAACTAATGCGAAAAAAAACGGGCTTAAGGCGGAGCCCTGATGCAGGCCCATACTAATAGCGAATTCATTGGAGACCCCTCCCGGTGTCCTAACACGCGTCCGCCCCCCTCGTACATATCCTTGATTACACGGATGTACGCAGGCGCCACCCTTTTCTCTTCCAAACATCTCCACAATACCCCCTCGGGACTCTATCATACGCTTTCTCCAGGTCAATGAACACCATATGGAGATCCACCTTGCTATCCCTGAACAAGCCCATGAGCCCTCTGAGGAGGTAGATCGCCTCAATGGTCGACCTGCCTGGCATAAAGCCAAATTGATTTTCTGAAATCTCTACATCCTCTCGTAACCTTCTCTCAATCACCCTCTCCCAAAGTTTCATAGTATGACTGAGCAGCTTGATGCCCCTATAGTTATTACAATCTTGGATATCCCCTTTGTTTTTGTACAATGGGATGACTGTGCTGGCCCTCCATTCTCTGGGCATCTTGGCGGTCCTGAAAATAACATTGAATAGCTCCGTGAGCCACTCTAGACCTACCTCCCCCATAAACTTCCAAACTTCCACCGGTATCTGGTCCGGGCCCACTGCCTTTCCATTCGCCATCTTCTTCAAGGCCTCCCTAATCTCCTCTTTTGTTATATGGTCGCCCGCACGCAGATCGCTACCCTCTTCGCCCCTACTAGAGTCGTCTCGCGCCCCTTCCCCATTTAGGAGTTTAACAACGAACCTTTGCCATCTCTTCTTAATTTCAACATCCTCAGTCAACACCTTACCCTCTTTGTCCTTGATGCACCTTACCACCCCCAAATCCCTAGTCTTCCTTTTCCTCGCCCTAGCCAGTTTGAGAACCTCCTTCTCCCCTTCCTTCGTCCCTAATCTATGGTACAATCTATCAAACGCCTGGCTCTTTGCTACTGCTACCGCCTTTCTGGCTACCTTCTTGGCCGCCTTGTATCCAATCTTCTTTTGCTCCCTCTCTTCCTCCAAACTGCTGCTCATGAATTCTGCGTAAGCCTCTTTTTTTGCCTTGACTTTCTCCTTTACCTCTTCGTTCCACCACCAGGCGCCCTCCATCCTGTTGCCGCCTCCCCTGGAAAGACCTAGAGTTTCCTTAGCTGACCTCCGGATGCAACCCGCCACAGCCTCTCACATCGAATCGACGTCTTCTGCCCTCCTCCAAGCTCTCTCCTCGGCTATTATATCCAACTGCAATCTATGAATCCAATGAAAACGTGACATGTGTAAAGCTGTGCTCCGTCTGTACCCTATCAGCTGTCCTCTCTCTTTCTCTCTCGCATACACTCAGCTCCCCTCTCTCTCTCTCTCTCTCTCTCTCTCTCTCTCTAATCTCTCAGCTCTCACCATTCATCTCTCTCTCTAAAGTGGCTCTCCTCTCGCACGTTGGTCAGCCGCTGAAGCAGCGCCAGCCGTCCGGTCGCCGGCCGTAGCAGCACGTCGGCCGTCTTCCCAGCTCGCCGGCCATCTCCCACGGCACCAGGCAGCACCCAGCCCCGTCGATCTCCCACCGTGCCAACTCCAACGCCAGCTGCGAGAACCCCGGCCAGGCCACCGACCTCACCGTCCATCTCCGACATCGCCAGGCGTCTCCCTCCTCGCCGGCCATCTCGCCCAGCACGCGGGCCAGCTCCCAGCCCCCTGCAGCTCCCATCGTGCACCCTCCCATGCTGCTTCGAACACCCTGAGCAGCTGTCCGTCCTCGCCGGCCGGTTCCTACGTCGCCGGCGACATCCCCACACCTGCCCAGCTCCCCGGCCATCTCTCTGGTTCTGAGATGTAAGTATGAGGAATTAAACTTGTGTGCTTGCATTCATGAGTACAGGAATGTTTGGTAAATTTGGTTTGTTATTATTTTTGGTAAATTTGGCTAGTTGTTTGCGGCTGAAAACAATGGCTTGCATTCATGAGTTTGTCGTATGAGGAATTTTTGTTTGAACCTATGTGCTTTATTTAAACTTGTGTGCTTAATTTGAAGAGATTGTGAGTTCAATTTCAAAGTTGTGCATTTTCTTCATTTGAGATTGACATGAGTTGAGATGGCCGTGGTATTTGCAAGTAATTTCTTCATTTGGAGCATGAATTTGAATGTTCCATGTTTGTGAGTTGCGATGGACGTGTGGTTGAAGGAAATGCGTTAACCATGAACTCTCTTATGAGATTATGTGCATTTATGGTGCGTTCTTATGTTGCAAATGTGTGCACTTGATTGGTGGTTTTTTTGAAGTTAATATTCATTGTAATTGATTGGTGATTTTTGATAGCTTACAGTATGGCCAGTGGTGGGAGGAAATCCCGTAATTGGACTAATAAAGAGGATGATAAATTGTTAGATGTGTTGATCGAACAAAAAGCACAGGGGGCTACGCAATTTGAATGGTCTGTTGTGAAAGCTTTGTTGCAAGTTCAGGGCATCGATAGGGATGGTACTCAAATAAGAAACCATTACAATGACACTGTCAAGAAATTAAAAGCTTGGGAATGGCTTATAGGCCAGATGGGTGTTGGTGTGAACCCTGTTACTGGAGCTATGACAGTGACTAATTATACTTGGGAGAAATTTCTGAATGTATAATATGCTTTGTACATAAGTACTGTCATGACAGTCATGTTTATGTGCTTTTTAAAATAATGTGTTTCACTGGGTGTGCAGAAATGGGGGGGAAGATTTAGAAGTTTTCGTGACAGACTTCCCCCAAATCTAAACAAGATTAAAGCAGTGGTGCACGGCAGGCATGCAACTGGGGACTTCAGCTTCTCCCCGGCGATGGGTTCTTTCGGTAGTGAACGGCGTCCAGTTCAGCAGGATTTGGCAGTGGATTTGGAAGAGCATGTGGGTGATAGTGATGAGACGGAGGATGATGAGCACAATGAGCAGACCGAAGTGAGTGCTGGGGCAGAAAGTCGATCACCTCCTAGGACTACGCAGACAAACTCTCGAAAACATAAAAGTGAGGTGGAAGTTCAGGTGACAGAAGGCGGCTGAGGGAAGAATTGGATTCCGAAATTCATAATGCTCTTGCACTGATGCGCGTGAGAGCGGAGGCCAGACTTAACCCCCCCATCTATTTATGAAAAGGTTCTTACAAAGTTGAGGGAGCATCCTGGGGTTGCTGCCAAAGGTCCCGATTTCATATTCACTGTGATGGAATATATTAGACGTGAGCAGGACTTTGAGTACTTTGTAGTTTTCAATGATGATGATATTACCAGATACTTACGAGTTAGAGGGTTGGGGGATGTTTGACTGCAGTGATCTGCTGATTTATGAGTTGGGTTCTCAGTTGACATGTTTTATGAATGACTTGACATTAACATTTGTTGCATGAATGTAGTGAGCACGATTAGTTGTCGTGTGGTTTGTGTAACTGCATTGTTATTTTATGGCCAGCAGTTTGGAATTGTTAGTTGTCGTCCAACGATGAATCTATTTGTTTCCATTTCTCTCTAATGATTTTATGCTTGTACATGAAGTAGAATGGACGAGGAAGAAGATTGTGTTGTGGACATTCTTGTCTTGCACACGCTCGTACGAAGTTGTTCACCATAATGTACAGCTTCACCCCCGAGACTACCAAGGATGATTGGTGGGGAAAGTGGCGGGTCATTCGTACATCGAGTGCTGAATAGTACTAGGACAGATTTTTGTCGGCAATTGCTGTGGCTCGACCGAGATGCTTTTATACATCTAGTTAACATTATAATAGAAAGGCGCGCTATAGATGAGGGACGCTTTATTAAAGTAGCTGAAATCGTTGCCCTAAGCTTATATATTTTTGCACGAGGTGCAAGCTACCGTGATGTGCAGATCCGATTTCAGCATTCACCGTCAACTATAAGCACCTATCATAACCAAGTCTTGGAAACTTTAGTTACGTTATCTGCTGACATCGTAAGGCCGTACCGCAGTCAGGATGAAGTGGCCCCAGAAATTGCGCAGAAGCTGGGGTTCTACTGGCCGTATTTCAAGGTATGTTGGCAACCATCACAAAAATGTACGTAATATACATGATCATCCATTGTTTACAACTGACAGCAAAATTTGTGCATTGTTATGTAGGACTGTGTTGGAGCATTAGCTGGGACCCATATTCAATGTAGAATTGCAGATGACATAGGCCAACGTTATCGAAATCGTAAAGGGGATAAGACTTGGAATGTTTTGATGGTCGTTTCATTTGACAGCATGATTACGTATGTCAATGCTGGCTGGGAGGGCAGCTCTCATGATCTACCAGTACTACAACACAGCATAGTTGAGCCGAAGTTCGACTTCCCTCATCCATCTCCAGGTACCCCCGTTTCTTGGTATAATATGTGTTCAGTATTGTCTCCGACAATATGGTCATCATTGAATGATATGTTGTCTATACGTGGTTAGGGAAGTACTATTTGGTGGATTCCGCATATCCAAATACGATTGGGTACTTAGCACCTTGTAAAGAGAGCAGTGTTTGGTACCACATTCCCGAGTTCAGCAGAGGTCGTCAATGCGGCACTGTCAAACGAGGGATGAAAGAGGAGTTCAACTATCACCATTCTTGTTTGCGGGGGACGGTTGAGCGAACTTTCGGGGAGATGAAGGCTACATGGAAGATATTAGATGACAGGATACCCCAAGCAACATTACAAAAACAAATTCAGATAATAATCACAGTTTGCACCCTCCATAACTTTGTCTCCATCGACATGGCATCCAAATATCACCAAGTCCGCCCTCTACTGCAGCAGAACATGATGAACGTTCCTTGATTCGAATGCAAAACAATTCATGAACCAATTTAGGGATCAACCAGCTACTGATATGTGGGAGTCTGCTGTGACCTGATATGTGCAATATGTATGGCCTTACAATGCCAATTTCGTTAATGTTGCAATATGTGTTCGTTTGTAACAGTACAATTTTATTACTGTCTAATGAATATTCGGTTTCACATGAAATTAGTTATATTATTGCGTCAATTTCTACCGCCAACAACAAATGTTCAACTGACAACGTAAACCATTATCAGTACTTTGACAACCGTTACCATTTATAACATCCGCTAGTTCTATCACGAACACCGAACAAAAACATCTGCAGTTTGTGTCACGATTTACGATGACCGAAAAATAATGTATTATATATACCACAACAACAATCCACGTGTTTGTGACACATAACAACAAATGGGGACTCAACGAAAAATCATTTCTAACCATCTGTTCCATTTAAAAATTAAACTTAAAACATCTACCACTCACGAATAACTAAAATTTGCTTATCAACGCAGAAATGTAAAGAATACCAAAAATACCATTTCTTTGTATTTATTTTTATCTTTCTTTTTATGTTGTTGTATTTTTTTTTGTTTTTCAATTTTTTTTCCAGAAAAACAACCAATGGAAAATTTCAAAAAAATTAAAATAAAAAAATACATACAAAAAATTAAAACATAAGAGCATAAAACATAAATACAAAAAAAAAAATTAAAACTAACAAAATTTAACAAATTTAAGAAAAATAAAAATAATAAAACAAAAAAATTTAAAAATTTAAAAAATTAAAAATTAAAAATTAAAAAACAAAAATAAAAAAATTCAAAAATTACAAAAAAATAAAACTGAAAAATGAAAAACAAAAATTGAAAAATGAAAAAATGAAAAAATGATAATAAACAATATAAATATAAAAAATAAAAAATAAAAGATAACAAATAAAATAATAAAAATACAAAAATCCAAAAATAGAAAAATAAACAAAATAAAAAGAACAAGAAAGAACAAACAAAAATAAAACAATTTCATCATCATTAATTACTATCACAATAAAATTATTACATTATAAAACAAACAAATATTAATAACGAATACTTCAACTACATTCAACTTTCACCCACACTCACCCACTCCTTTCCAAAAAAATACCACACTCACCCACTCCTTCCCCCCTCCCTTTCCCACACCCTCTCAACACCCCCTATTTCCCAACGAAAAGAATAGGGCAACATAAATAACTTCATGTACAATTTATAGCACAACTTACAAATATTCCAATAACATCTTCAAATTAAATACAACTCTTCATAATTGGTATTAGACTATAGACATATAATTACATCAATTATAAGAGTTTTTAAACTATACAAAATAATAATTATAGGTACATGTGGGTGAAAATGGGTGAGAGTGAAAATGAGTGGTATCTTTGTTTAAGTGTGGGAAAGAGTGGGAAGGGGGGAAGGAGTTGGTGGGTGTGGAAAGAAGTGGGTCGGGTGCATTTTCCACTGAAAAGAATAGGGCCTAAGTTTGAATCACTTGAATTCTCTATATTTTGAAATCAAAATACATCCTCACTCATCAATGTCATTATTGTTCCAGATGTTGTGACTTTTAATAATGTTAGGTTTAAACCACAAGTGCACGATTCGCGTTGTGGCACTTGAAGGTCGATCTGTAGAGATGTGTTATGAAATTAGGTTTCTAAAATTCCAATCTAGATGCTAAATTAATAAGAACCAAAGTCAAATTATTAGTGTAACAAAAGGATTTCGGTAGCTAAAGTCATGAAAATAAAAATTACATATCAAAATTAACAAATTTACCAAAGCAAAGTAGAATCAAGAATTAAGAGGCTCTTGTTAGTCATAGAAATTCAACAACTCACAAGAGGTTTAAATAGAGCAACAAGGGAAGAGCCTGAATTTCAAACAAGAACGACAGCATGAGTCGAGCCAAATTGAACTGAATGATTACAATTTCAATGCCGATACCCAAAATCTCAATTGGATTCAACTAACTTAAAATTAATTACACTAATTTTGAGAATCGAAATACAAACATAAACATAAAACAAAAACAAAAACAAGAAAGAGAACTTGAAAAATAAACCTAAGTCTACTCCACGCCCCCCCTTTGCCAAGTGTTTTTCTTCAATTTGTAACCGAATCCAAACCCTCCGCATGCTTCAATCTCTCATAACGGTCAAGTTATTCACTGCCCATTAATCAACCCAATTAATGAGATAAAGATAAAGGAGATGGAGAAAATTCAACTGATGATGATTATTGAGGGAAATGAAGAAGATAAGCAGCAGATGATGGCCGGGAATTGCGAAAGGCAGAGGGAGAAGGAATGGCTAAGCTGCTTCTGGAGCTGGAACTTGAAAGGCACCACGTGCAGCTCAC
The DNA here is from genome assembly GCA_029747015.1 of Carnegiea gigantea. Lineage (NCBI taxonomy): Eukaryota > Viridiplantae > Streptophyta > Magnoliopsida > Caryophyllales > Cactaceae > Carnegiea > Carnegiea gigantea. Next base: position 209,241 of record JAKOGI010000112.1, read on the forward strand.
GCGGGAAGTAGGTCAAGGTGAGGGAGGTTGGGATTGACTGGAAGGACCTCTGGGCCGCAGGGAAGAAAGGCCAGGGGTGGAGGGAGAGAGGAGGAGCTGAGAATTTGGGGGGAGCATTGGGCTAGGCCCGCGAAAGAGCGAAACGAGAGGAAGGATGGAGCTGGGTTCGGCGGGCCTTGGGCCGCATCTGGCTCGGAAAACGGGCCCATGAAGAGAGAAGGGAAGGGATGATCAACTCGGCTCGTTTGCTGGGCCTCCATATAGGCCTTGTCGCCTCCCCCCCCCCTCCTTTGTTCAACTTGATCCAAAATCCCTCTTATTTCTCTTCCTGGTCTTTTGACATACAACTTATCCCAATTTACATAATTCCTACAAAATTAACAAAAACACATTAAAAATTTAATTTAATAATTTATTTTAGCAAAGATTAGATAATAAAAAGATATAAAATGTGATAATTTTGGGTTGAACACCAGATAAAGAAGAGACAATACCAAATTGCTGATCACGGGATCTTATGACAGTGGAGCAAAAAACACTACTGAATGCTCATCTCACTTGTCCATGGAATTATTGTGCATCATATTAAAATAATGATGTGGCTCACATTATGTTTACACAAATGTTCATTACTCACGTTGTAGAATGCTCATTAACTCTATAAATTATTGTTCACTCACAAAGTTCACAGTATTCCCAGTAGAACATTAATATTTATAAAATGCTCATTACCCATTTACACAAATGTTCATCCCTGCAATCACAAAATGCTAATTTACGATATATTTTGTATACTTTCAAAATGCTCATTTAAAACACCTACAAATATTCGTTTGCAATATTCACGCCTACAAAATGCTCATTTTGGACATGCATAAATGCTCATTAAAACACCAACAAATGCTCATTGTCATGTTCACTAAATGCTCCTGTACAATTTGGCCACCTTTTAGTTGCTCATTTTAGACATAAAAAAGGCTCATTTTAGACTCCTATAACAAAAATCGACCATGCCTTAGGCTCACAGTGTTATATTTGGTACCTACAATAATTAAAAAAACAAAAAGGATACAACCAATAAGAAGGCGACAACACACTGGAGACTACAACTCTATCAGTCACACACTCGGGGTATACAAACTAAGAAATTAAATAAAAGAAAGGAACGAAAGGTACAACTTGCGGATCACACATCTGAAGCACTAGGGTTTACATCCAAACAATAACTCAACTCCAACCAAACAAAAATAACTGAATACCCCGATGGTTGGCCTACATGGCCATTCAGAGCAACCGCTAGACAACAATCCCCTTGCCATCTTTTAACTAGGAAGCTAAGAGGAATGAGGAATCAACTCAATGAACCGACAACTTCCACAAGTCTTTTCAAGAACTTGGGGAAAAGGGAGAAAAGAGATGGAGTGAGTTACCACATGCGCAGTGGATAATGTGCATTCCGAAAAACCAAGACAGTTGCATACAATACAATAATTAATAGTCACATAGAACTTTTACTTAATATTGACATATTAAGCATACAAGACCAATCACACCTTATAGCTTCTCAATAGCACCCAAGAATGGGAAATGTAGGTCATTTGGCTCTTAGGTTAATATTTAACAAAAAGATTCACTTGGCTTACCAACTTAAACTCTGTTAGCATAAAAGCAGAAATAGCGATCAAAAAGTGGTAAAAACTCTTATTTAAACCAAGTTGACCATTATATAACTCAATTCGCATAAAAAAGGCCATTTATAACATAATAAAAGTTCTTTCAAAGAGTACTTGCATCTTTTCAAACCTTTGCATTGACATAACTCAAAAACCGATGGTTTCCAGCACATAACATATAAGAAAATCACTTTCAGGGCGTCGGATTTGTAAGTTCGTGCCTCTTTAAGTGAGTAATATAACTCATGACTTTTTGTATCCTTAGGGCCTTCCAAAGTCAATAGACTCCTACCCTCATCAAGGGTTATGCTGACCAAACCACAAAAATCGAAATTTCCTCGAAGCTAAAACCATGCTCCAAATAAGAACATGACCTTTAAAAGTAGGACTCAAAGTCTTGAAACTCCCAGGTTGTTATTGATTTGGGGCCTTTAAGATCACAATTAAGATAGGAAAAGGGTGGTTAGGCAAATTTGTAGACCTAAATAAGGAGATTAGCTACTCTATTCTCCCAAAACCATCTCATGAGCTCATTTTTAGTTTTTTTAGGCAAAACACTTCACCTCAATTCTGGCTCCATTTTGACCAAGCAAATGAGCTCCAATTTTGTAGATTACATGTGTGTGGAAAGACCAAGAAGTTTATTTTCTAACGAGCTTTGAATCACATTTATACTTCAAGTATTAAGAAAGTTATACACTGTTCACTGAGCAAGGGTCGGTCCAGGGATGAAATATGAACGGTTTTAATTATGGGTTTAATTGAGGAGGATACAACTGTAATCTTGGATATTAATTAGGTGATTTTACATACTCAAATGAAGATTTTTCAAGTGGTGGCACCTCTATTGGTGGAATAAAGCCTTATCAAAACCCTTTAAAAGATGAAGAATGAATCCTAAAAAATACAACTCATCTTGATTGTAATTATCTTAAGCATCTTAATTTATTTTTCAAGGGTATCTTATAAGCCCCCTATTGGCTCACTTTCTCCACTAATGTAACAACTAATACCCCTCTAATTGGGTATTTATAAACCCAATTACCTCCATAAAAATCCAAACTTATTGAATGATATGACAGCTGGAGGTTGGTGCTTTTCTCAAAATCTCAAATTCTCTCTCTCTTTAAGGAGGGTGGTGATTTGAGTTCATCCCTTTAATCTAATATTTGATGCTAAGGTTTTAGAGGTTTAGAGGATGGGTAGCTTAGATATTATCTCCTTTGATTATTGTTGTTACTAGCTTACTCAAACAAAATCCACAATTGCTTGTTGGATGGTCTTGGCCTGAGATTGTGATCTTGTTTGATTATCATTGTTATTTTGTGGGTTTTCTCTCTATTGGTCTTCTTGGGGGAGATTGATTTTTATCAATATCCTTTTGGGTTCATCTTCATAAATTTCTCACCTTTATTTGGTCAAATAGAATTCACTATAGTATCAAAGTAGGAAGGTCCTACCTTCGGTTGATTTCTTCTTCTTCATCAATCTTTATTAGTCCATAAAGATCCCCAAAATAGTCCCAATACAATCCTCAATACAAACACAATCCCAAACTTTACAATAAAAGTAAAAAAAATAATAAACACAAAACCAGAAATTTGGCACTACCGCCCCATACCACTTGGCATGTCTATGCCAAAATCCTGCACTATGGGATTTTGATCCAGAAATTTGGCACGCCCACCCCGTGCTACGGAGCACGATTGTGCTACCCCCTTTTTCACTATTTCTTGTCTGTGCTACCCGTAGCACGCCCATGCTTCCCTTGTTTCTGTCTTTTTGGACAATGAGGGAGATGCTTCTGAGCGAGCCCATGAGATACATATTGCCATTGCTAAGCTTCAAGTTCGAGTAAGAAGGCTTAGCAAGCAAATTACTCAAAGAAGAAGGCTATGAAAGACCCTCCTTACTTTGATGGTATTAGTTTGGATCCTATCATCTATTTGACATAGGTTCAAACACTTGAAGATTATTTTGAGGCTAATGAATGCTCTCATGAAGAGAGTTTTTTGATAGCTACTCAAAAACTCCAAGTTTATGACTATTATTGGTTTAAATCCCTTAAGAAGGAGAGAGCTCTTCAAAGCAAGCCCAAAATCAAGACTTGGAGTAAGTTTAAGTCGCACATGGATGTAAGATTCAACTCATATCAACTCATTGAAGAAAAACTCTTGAGGGAAAAAACTTATTATTCTACAAGAGAAGATATTGGTTCAAAATAAAAATGAGCCTATTTTATGTTTTGATGAAGCAAGAGAAAGCTTAGCTACGGATGAGAGCTCCCTTAAAGCTCCCACTCAAATGGATTCCACATTGGTTCCTTCTTTTGAAGAAACTATGGAGGTTCAAGTTTAAGTTCAAGAGGAAGGAGAGCCTACCAAGGTTCAAGAAAAGGCTAAGGAAGAAAAAGAGATCATTTTGGATCTTAAAGAGAAAGAAGTTGAGTCAAAGTCTAACTTGGAGGTTATGCTACCTATTGTCCCTCAATTTTACTCTTATTGTCTCTATTTTCCTAATTTGAGAATTGAGGTAAACATCACTAAGGAAGCTCTACTTTCACTTTCGATGAGCATGTTGAAGAATAAGGCTATATATGATATGTTTTTCATGGATGCTTGGTTTTTTTTGGGGGGGGAGAGACCATTGAAATTTGGCCCCAAGATTATCTTTCATGAGAGACCTAACTTCCATGTCCAAGCTCTCACTCTCAATCTCCTAAATCCTCCGCAACTTCAAACCCCACAAAAATTAAAGCTCCACAAAGAAATCATTTGCCTTTCCAAGCCCAATGTGAAACTCTCACCCTGGTTGGCACAAAGATCATTCGACTCCTTTTCTCTTAAAAGTGAATCTCTACAAGTCAAACTTGTGAATGATAAAAGAAGTCTTTTTTGAGATGAGTTACGATGAGTATATTGAGAATTTCAATAAACTCAGAAATGTTGGAAAGATCTTTTATCCCATTGGAATATCTCCTAAATCCCTCAACAATTCATACATATTCAAGAACGGTGGTATTCTTAGCATAACGAGTTTTCCCAAACTTAATGGGTGCAACAAGTTATCAAGAGTGGTATACTTGGATTACAAATACAAGGATTTGAGGTCAAATCCTCTTCAAGGTAGTGAGATTGATGCGGAGCAAACCACAAAGATCGGAGTTTCCACCAAGCTAAAACCATGGTCCAGATAAGAACAACAATGACCTTTGAAAGTAGAACTCAAAGTCTTGAAACTCCAAGGTTATTATTGATTTGGGACCTTTAAGATCACAAATAAGATAGAAAAAGGACAGTTATGCAAATTAGCAGACCTAAATAAGAAGGTGAGTTACTCTATCCTTCCAAAACCACCTCATTAGCTTATTTTCAATTTTTTGGGCAGAGCAGTTCACCTCGCTTCTAGCTCCATTTCTCCGTTTTGAGCAAGCAAATGGGCTCCAATTTTCATAAATCATATGTGTATGGAAAGCTCCAGAATCTATTTTCCAAGAAGCCTTCAATCACGTTTGAACTCCAAGTATTAAGAAAGTTCTAAATTGTTAACCAAGCAAGGGTTGGTCCAAGGCTGAAAAATGCATGGTTTTAGTTATGGGCCTAATTGAGGAGGATACAGCATTGGTGATTAATCAGTATGAAGTGATTTTACACACTCAAAGGAAGATTTGCCAAATGATGGCACATCCATTGGTCGAGTAGAGCCTTCTCCAAGCTCTCTAAAAGATGAAGGATAAATCCTGAAAGACATAGTTCATCTTGATTGTAATTATCTTGAGCATGTTGACTTATTTTTCAAAGTTATTTTGCAAGCTCCCCATTGATCAACTTGCCCCACTAATATAACAGCTAATCTCTCTCCAATTGGGTATTTATAGGCCCAATTATCTCCCCGAAAATTCAGACTTATTGAATGATATGATAGATTAAAACTTGGTACTTTTGTCAAAATTTCAAATTCTTTATCTCTCTAAGGAGGGTATTGATTTAAATTCATCCCTTTAATCTAATCTTTGGTACTAAGGCTATAGAGGGTTAGAGGATGGATTGATTTAATCTAGATGGTGATTTAACCTTTAACCTTTAATCTAGATATATCTCCTTTGATTATTATTGTTATTAGCTTACTCAAACAAAATCTATAAAAAAATCTTTCTTGCTTGTTGGATGATCTTGTCTTAAAGTTGTGATCTTGTTGGATTATCATTGTTATTTTATGGGTTTTCTCTCTCTTGGTCTTCTTGGGGGAGATTAATTTTCATCAACATCCTTTTGGACTCGTCTCCATAAATTTCTCACCTTTATTTGATCAAATGGAATTCACCGTGCATCAAAGGGAGTCACCGTGCATCAAAGGGAGTCGCATTCAGGATTCTGCTCAATTCGGGATCCTCAGGTCTACTCTCGAGACAGAGTCCTTTATTAGCACTATCCTCCTAGTCCAAAATATTTCAAGTGCAACTCGATTTCAAGTATGTAAGAATAATTCATATTCATTCGATAAGCAACTTACTAAAGCTTATTTAGTCAAAACAAATCCAAAACACGTTCAGACCTTATTTGCATACTTAATCGTAACTTAAACCACTTCCAAGCTTGGTTTGGCTTGACTAAATAAAGCAAAGTAATACTTTTACCAAATGATTACTTTTTAGCATTTGTTTTATGATTACTTTTTAGCATTTGTTTTTAAACAAACACATTTAATGCCGTTTCTATATTACGTAAGAAGGAGTTAAACCAAACTATTTTCAAGACTTAATCAAACCAACTTAGTTGCTTGAATCTGGCTCGGTCCCATTAAAAGTCAATGCAGGCACAAAGCATCCTCACGTTCACTGTTCGAGTGCAGTTATTTTGATTTGGGAGTTTTAGACAACTAGGATAGACTCACGCGTTCAACTAAGTAAATTGACAAGATTTATCATGCTGTTCAGCACGTAACAATCACCTCAGGGATTACAGGGATCCGAACAAGAGAGGGTGGTTCAGCTATTGTCCAGTTCTCAAAACTCCGTTTTGAGTAGGACGGGTCCGTTGAACCAGCAATAGCTCCTCCCACACCCTTTAGTTTTGCTCCAACAGACCCAACAGGACTGAATCAAACACTCAATACTTTTCTGCAAGGTCTTCGAACTCCTATTTTAAACTGGACTGTCAAGCCACATTCATGGTTTCTCAACTAAACTAATTAATTCAAACATATAGAGTTCACACTTTGGCATAACGAAAATAGCAGACAGGGCCACAATCAATCAAAAGCTTGACACATTCAACGCACCTATCTCCCTCCAACAACACCGCCTCAAATGTCAACCTCAAGCATCGAACTATCGACAACGACAACGCCAATGTCAATTTCGAGTTTGGACCCATATCATATCCTCAATCCAAACTCCTTGGACATTCCATTTCCCAAAATATTCGTAGTTCAACTCTAATTCAGTCATAGGTAAGAAGTATTTAACAACCAAGTTAAAAGCGATTTGAATCTATTAGTAATTTAGGAATCAGAATTACCCACCCTCGGTTGAATCCGAATTAGGGTCTGATTTGGGCTAGGCTTGGCACAGAATTGGTTCATTCTTTTGCTCTTGACCTGCTATCCACTGCTCCACTTTCAAACTGCCACGGTAGAACAGCAAGAAACAGCCGCTGGAACACCAGAACAGCCGTCGCGACTCTAGTCCTCTGCGTCTCCTTCTCTTTCGCACTGCGCTATGCACGGGCCAGTGGCAACCCACCCAACTCGCTGCTACTGGGTGGCCCACTAGTCGACACTGCTGCCATTGGCCACCTGTTCGTGCTGCCTCCCCTCCTCTGCATCTCTCTCCCCTTCTTTCTCCCTTCGGCCTCGTAGAGAAGGAGAAGCAAAGAAGCAGACGACTTCTTTTTCTTTTTCACGTGAAGAAGCCGAGAACTCAACACCCCCTCTTTTGCTTATTTTTGTTTTTTTTTTCCCCTAACTCACTAAGAGCCTGTTCTTTTAGGGGTAAAGTAGGATAGGTAAAAAGGTGAAGTGGGTTAAAGCAAATTGAAATGAATTGAAGCAAGTTAAAATGGGTTAAAATTTTTTATATGATAAATTAAACTTGATTAAAATAGTAAAAGTAGGTTGAAGTTGGTATTTTAAAATTGACCCACGCAAAGAACAGGTCCTAAAGAAGATGAGGAGGGTTGGGTATTCGCTAGCTCCAAAATCAAAACTAATTCAGCTAAGTCATTGAGAAAATCTTTAACGCCCCTAACTTATAATTATACTATTAAATATAAGATGGTTGATTAGGTAAACCTTAATAGCTAGGAGTAAGAGTAAGCGGGATCGGATACCTGGTTGGAATTTTAGGAACCAAAACCGAGTCCTAAAATTTAGAATCGGCTGATTGAAATCACGTCCTAGAATTTGAAACCGGTCCAAGTACCCCGTTGCTTGGTAATATTTTTTTGTTCTCATTTCCCCCTAATAAAATAGGGAGAGCGAAGGATTGAAACAAGCTGGAAACTCATATCTGAAGCCAAATTCCTAAAAACTAAATTATAAGGCTAAATTAAATACGAAATAAGTAATAAAGAAGATTCACGTACTTTAAAATAAACTCAGAGTATTGGAGATAATATTAATCAGAAACCCACAAATCAAGATTACAAAACAAATGAGAACCTAAAAATTATTTTAATTCGCTTGAAATAGAGATAGAAAGAGAGGGAAACTACCAAAATATAAAACCAAATATGTAGTAAGCAACAAGGCTCATGACAAGAAGAGTTAAAGCTTGAAGGAAGAAATCCATGTCGGTCGAGATACATAAAGAGTAAGTCCAGAATAAATTGAAAACAAAAAAGACAAAAGTTTAAATAGTGGTAGTTGAGAGTTAGGTCTCCATACAGAAGATACATAGTTGAAGAATAAGGGTTTACTTTTTATATTTTTTAATCAACGTTCTTTAAATTTTCACTGGGTACTGAGTACTGGGTTCAGGTCTGGGTCTAAATTTTCAGGACCCGGCACCGGACCCGATTACAATCGGGTCCTAAATTTTAGAAAATTGATCCTGGAACTGGTCTAACCAGGTTCGTGTCCGCACCCGTCAGGTCCAAATCGGTTCTGGGTCCTGAACCGGGTATCCTATTTTTTTGCTTACCCCTAGTAACAACTGAAGACCCACAAGCCAAGGGTGTTATTGCCTTTTCTGAAACAGAAACAAGGCTAAATATTCATTTGATTCTTTAGAATGTCTGCTTAAAGAATGAAAACAGTTGCAAGCATTACTTGCAAATAGAGTCCTCAAAACGAGAAATGAATGCAGCCACCACTTTCACTTGCCTTGAAATCATTGGCAAATTGCTCAGCCAGTTATGTCCGTCGTAGTTGAATTTTACAGATAGATACCCAAACAAACAAAAATTCCAAAAAATAAACGAAAAAGCTTCCCAACTTTGCAGGGCATAAACAACAAAATGGCCAAGAAGCCCTGCCAGGGGAGCTCAAGAGCTGCAACCTAATGACATGATTGCAGAAACCAAGCCAATTACCAAGACATCAACATCCTTGACCAACACTAGTGTTCTTCGTATCTTCTTTAGTGACTAGGGTCTAATTCATCCACACCTAAAATAGAAAACATAGGAAATAACTGAAAAAATGAGCACTAAGCCTAGTACATTAACTTTGCGCTGTAAAAATTATTTAAAGGAGTCAGTGAGCACGCACATATCTTAAATAAATTTTGCAAGTCATAAACGACAACTTGCGCTTAAGAATTAGTGAAAGTAAATAACTTTTATCAGCCAAACTTTGGATCCAAACGATGAATCAGTAAGTCATAACAATTCATGAGTTTGGATATTTCCACTCGGCTCCTAGGTTCAGATGAACCATTCAATAGTCAGCATTGAAAGTAATCAATAATCATTGATCAATGATCAATGATCAATGAAAAGTACTGCTAGCAGCCATGTTGTCTGGGCCTCGAATCAACAAACGTAAGAACATTACCTTACATGATCTTCATACTATTGAATGGGTCTTTTGGCTGGCCAAAACATGATAAAACTATTGAGCATGATTTGCCAATGAATTAAACTTTTTATTTAATAAAGGTACAAGCAATAACGTACTTTGGTGATTGATCTGTTGTTTCTTAAACTTAGATTTTTGGTTCGTTTTAAGAGTAGCATCGGCGGAATATCTAGATTTGCAATTTGCAATTTTTAAGATTTGCAATTTTGCAATTTGCAACTCTAAACGACTTCCTCTTAGTTCAACAGCTCATCACTAATTGGGTACCTCAATTCGGTCAATTTTTAAGATTCTCTCACATGAGCTCAAAGTCTGAAACACTTAGGCATCTTTGTGGCTCCTATTATTAACTCTAGGACACTTTGTTAATCTTTAATTAAAATACTTTACTCCCAAAATTCACTTATGTAAAAATCCACTTGACTATACTTAGTTTCCTCGATGGGTTTGACCATCCACCCATTTGTTCTCTTATCCACTTTACACACAGCCCTCAAAGATTAGTCTTTTGATGCTATTAAGATTGAACCCTACTTTTAACTAGTTCACTTTACTCCCCTTGGGGGAGCTTATCCTAGCTTTGTGAGTAATTTATGCACGCATATACCAATTTATGCTTATTTAAGGTCATCTTTAAGCCAACAAGACCTTACCATTCCACCATGAATCCTCATCTTGACTCAAATAGGTCAATTTAGGTAGCCGATGGTGATCATAGTCACCAAAATGCTCATTCACTCTCTCTACAACCCCAATTACGTTAAGTAGTTCATCTCATTAGGAAATTCGGCCAATAACCACCATATCTCGCTTAAAATATGATTGAAGAGTAACACTCGTTTGTATTTATAACCCCATCTAATACAATAACTACTTTCTCACTCCAATTCTCCACTATAACACATCACCAATAACATCATTTGCTTTGCATAATTCACCCATCAATCACATAACGCAATTCTAAAACAACGCCACCCAAAGATTATATAACCCAATCACAACACAACTCAAACCAATAATTATATAACTCCATTATGGATAATTCAATCTAATAATTTCGTAACTCCATTACAGCATAACCAAGACACAGATATTCGTGCTCATCTTTACATTCAAGTTAATAGCTTGCTTGAATCTTGAATCCCTCTCTAATACCTTATCAACATCACACTTCCCTTCAACTCACTGCAACCCAATTCATTCAAGTTCACTGCTTTAATTTTCTCACTTGAACCGTAAAACTATAAAATCTAAATCCAATTTGAAAGGAATTTTTAAGGTTACCTTTGGTGGAGTTACGCTTGAGGTGGGTGGAATTGGAGAGCAACGAGGCAGTGGCAGCACCGAGGCATTGGACAACGATCGTCGGCAGATGGTGTCAAATGACCGCGGGGCAGCAACCCTCTCTGGGTGAAACAAAGCAATCAGCTAGGGGGAAAGGGCCAGTGGCTACAGGGGTGTCGTGCGGTGGTGCTGAGGTGTGACGCCTAGCTGGCAGCTGAGGTGTCCGGGCAGCAACTAGCAGCAGCAGACGACGAAGGAAGGGGAGACGAGGAGGCGTCGTCCCTTTTATTTGTAGCAACTTTGATTTTGGCCCACGATTTTCTTTTTTTTTTAATGTCAAATCACATTAAACGCGATCTTATCGTAAATCCAAATAGCAATATGGCCACCATTTTAACTATACATTTGGCCATAACTTCTTGGTGGGATTTTTGTTTTGGTCTGATCACATTTAGTTTGATCTTATCTTAAATCCAAACAGTCATATGATCAAGCTTTTAATCACACACTTAGCTATAACTTATTGGTGGAGTTTTTTTAATATTAAATTTGCTTTCTTAATTTTTAAGAAAATTAAATCAACTCATTTAATTTTTTAGCATCATTCAAGTGCATATGCATGCTTGTATACATTTGTATATATTTACATAACTACTTGCTGTTAATTTGCTTTGTAAAAGAAATGCAATCACTTAAATTGCTCAATTCGAGAATTTTGTTTGTTGTGTCTTGATTTTGCGAAATTCACTGCTTTAATAAATATATTTTTTTGGTAATACATATAGCTAGTGCATGGTTAAAAATGATTAAGCATGATCAAATAACGAGGTGTTAAAAAATCACATAAGCTAGCACGATATCAACCCAATAAACTAACAGAACTACTACTCGGACAATTGACCCTAGTCAGAACTCCTCGAGCCTTACACTTTCCTTAGTTTCCAATAATAACTTAAATAAATCTATAAATTTCTAAAGTTAGCATGTCAAAAGGCATGGCTATTATACTCTCCCTCCTAAAAAAATTTCGTTCTCGAAATTCTAAAGTGTAGATTAAAGTAAAACACGAGGTTCACATACACATAGCACAAACCACACAAACTCAACATCAAAATCCAAAACTTTACTTGAAAATTAAATATAAATTTCAAATTGGAAAAATGAGTTTATGGTATCCAGTCTCCTCCTCGCCAATCCTCTTTAAGTATCTGCTCACTCTATTAAGGCGCCGAGAGCAAATTGCGTATAGGAGGGGCAATGAGTTGACGTCGATAACCATATTAAACTTATTTTAAATGAACACCAATTTTTAATTTTACACCCAAACAACTATCATAACGACTATTCATTCATACATCGATAGGAGGTGACCTCTAAAGGATTTTGCATCCATAACAATAAATGGCATAGATAACTGAATCAATTTCATTCTAAGATACGAAGAAATCAAATTAGTTTAGAATCTAGTCAATTGGTAAGGGCTTCCAAGTCATAGTAGAATAGTAGGGCATCACATAGTATCATACAACATCATACCAATGATAGTATAACAACACTTAAAGGACATCCCTGGCTGCAAGACATATCATGGAACAGCACTTAACACTCTGAAAGTCAAAAATAATTAGAGCATCAATCAATATTACGTATATATAATGAGCAAATAGCTGGGGCAGTACAACGTGTTAGATTTTAATCCCACAAGGGCACAAAAGGGGGGTGAATTGTCTCTACCAACTTTTTGAATTGTTTCAAAACACTCATGAGAACTGTTTGGAGTGTATGTTTCCAGTGAGACAGAAACGAAAGTAATTGCGGAAATAATAAAGAAGACACAATATTTTTACGTGGAAAACCATCTCTGGCCCAACTGAGATATAAAAATCATGACCTACCACAATAAGATTTCAGCAACTATTTCACTAAACGGGCCGAACACATTACAACCGTAACACACGTAACTTAATCTACCCAAGACTCTCGTTACAAATACAAATCCAAAGTCTCTCAAGACGTGGACAAATACTCACGGACATAACGTCCACACGTCCCCTATGGACACAACGTCCAACCTCTATCAAGACTTGGACAACCTCTTATTACGATGACGGAAAAAAGATAAAGAACACCTTACTTGAATGCTTCTAAATAAGCTGAGTGTAAGGTACAATACAGCTCCTATTATGCCAATATAAAAGACTCAATTTAGTACTCTCTTTGAAGGTTTTCTCTCAGAAAATTCAGATTCACAAAGACAATTTTAAACCCTTGGAAAACCTTGAGAAAAACTAGAGAAGGAGGAGACTTAAATAGTGTGGTGCATATGGCGCATGAGTAGGGCAAAGAGAATTTCATGCCCACTTAGCAACTTAGCAGCCAAGCTCCTCACAATCTCTCCACTTGATATTCTTCCCTTAAAGAATAGGATAAAATCTTTCAAAATTATTTTTAAGGAAGGAAACTAAAATCTCTCAATATTATCATTAAAGAGAAAATATTTTTAGACCTAACTGACACAGGAAAATTAATCCTAATTGTTTAAAAAAAAATCGTCAGTAAAAAAAATCATTCTAAAATTTTGAAATTTGTTTTTTGTCTTTGACGTCAGAATAGTATAGACCTGACTTCTCAGAACTGTTCTGAGGCAGTGTTCTGAAGTACTTAAAAATATTTCAAAGTAAACGCTAAGTCAAGACCTTTTAATTGGCATATTAGCAAGAATCTAAAAAATAAAACCAATGCTAAGCCCAAGACTCTTGTTATCAGCTGAATTCCTTGGATATGATTTTGATGTTCCATACTCTGTGCTCAGAACTATTCTGCGGCAATGTTCTCAGACTTTTGTTATCAGCTGGGCTTCTTATGCATATATCGACTCTGATGTTCCACGCTCATTTGAACTGCTCCAAGTATTTTCGGATCCTGTTTCAACATACAACTCAAGCACAGCATATTGGCTGGTCCATTTGGATTATTATCATCAAAACCGTATACATTAATTGGGTCAACACAACGGAAACATGAAAACACGGAAATAGCACACAGAACCAAGCAGGGGTAAGACAATAGCTAGAATAATGAGAATGTTGCACAACAATAGCCCGAGCATTAACTTGCTCATAACTAATGGTGACACTATGCACAGTAGCTAATAGAGTCCTGATCCATTCTTCCCTTGTATAAAATTTAAGCCCAAGCCTGTGGCCTTCATATGAAACAAGGCATATGTCAACCATAAGGCAGACAAATAAAAGAACATACTTATGGATATGATGCTCAGCTATCATTTTAGGAGCACACATTATTTATAACTAATTAGACAACACAAAATGAAATCAGAGAGTATGTGATGCATGAGACCTCAATCACATTATATTAAGCATTAAGATCAGATATGGCAACATTCTTATTACACAACTCATTAGTCAAGTAGTTACTTTGAAATCTTGGACTAATGCCTCATGTAATACTTCCAATTGTATTTAATAAAACAGAAGATCTCTAACTCAAATGCATAGGTAAAAGGACGACAACCAAATAAAGTCATCGCAAAAGCTTAGCTGATGATAAGTTCTACTCTAGGGCCTCTATATGAAAGTGATTATTGAATCTAAACTACTGATTATACCTTTAAGAGTACAAAACATTCAAGTTCCTAAGGACATATGCCTTGCAGAACATCACTGGAAGTATTTGCAACACATAAGATATAAAACATGTAATCCAAAACATACCATTGTACACAATCAATTCTACCAACAAAGTTGCATAATTCGCGGTTAAAGTAACAATAGCTGCAGGGGCGGAGTCAGGATTCAAAATAAGGGAGGCAAGATTAATAATACACATAACATAAATTTTAATAGTTTTAAAAATGAATTGCGTAGCTAATATATTCAAGAAAGTTGTCCTCAACGAGATCTCATTTTTTGAAAGTAAAGCATGATATCGTCGTTCAACAGACTTTTAAATTTTAAAAAGATCAATCTCAAAATAAGTAACAACAGTATCATTTAAAAATTCATCTGATATTTTATTGCACAATTTGGTCTTGAAGAACTTCATGGCAGAGAATATTCTTTCAACGGTTACCAATGTTAAGAAATAAAATGATGAACACTTCATTTGATATTTTTTTATTAGTGGTCACTTTTACTGATGTTGGAAGTGAAGATAAGTTTTATAGAGTTGAATTGATATGTATTATTTGTATTTTTTAAAAAAAGATGAAAACTACATGGAGATAACTAAATGAAGAAAGGAGGTGTAGATTTTCCTTTTTCCTCTTTTTTTTTCTGAAAACAAAACAAAAGCGTCATCATCATTCAATTCCTCCTGCCCTAAAAAAGGCAAGACATGGAAAGCAATTTGGGAATCTATCATCTCCACTCCACACCACATGCAGCTATGAATATTGAATATGATATGATATAATTTTATTTTAAGGAAATTGTTTTTTTCATATTTAATTGTGATAAACTTTGAATTGGGAATTAGGTAAACTTTAAATCACACCACATCTAGCTGCAAAATATGATATGATATGGTATAGTTTTTATCTGATAAACTTTAAATCTTAAATCAAGAAGACAATTAGATAGAAATTCTCATTTTTCAATTCATGAATCATGAATAATTTACTGAGTTAATCAATTATTTAACATGAATCTAACTAAAATCAATAAAATAAACATAATTATTTATAACATAACAAAACCAAAAACAAAAATTGAGAATTTTTTGAAGTTACCTCAAATTGGGAATTAGGAGGAGGACGGTGTGTCGATGTGTGGGCTGAGAAACAAAAATAGAAGAACTTAAAGGGCACTCGCCAAAATTCAAAAAAAAAATAAAATTACACAAAAGGTAGCACAAGTAGTTGAACCTACGACCTCTAACACAAAGCAACAAGCAACCAACCAGTCTGCTGTGCACATTTTTGTGAAGTATTTAAGAACTAATTAATATATATGTATTTTTTTCTCACCAGAATATCCCACATTTATTTTTTTTTTTTAAAGTTGGGGGTCAATTGACCCCCCCTTGCCCCTTAATGGCTCCGTCCCTAAATAGCTGACAAAAGCATAACTCTAAGGTTTTTATGCCAAATTTATGGTGTAACATATAATACACAATAACGTAATCACTTTGTGTCATAGCATCTCGATAATTATGCTAAGTGTAATATTAAGAATCTGATAATATTTGTGAGTGCACCCGCATGTGTACTTACTAAACATAGAATTCACAAAGGTAGACACATGAGCGGAAGCCCCTAAGGCCATGAGATCATGTTATTGGACATAACTACAACGACCACCGGAATTACAACATGAGAGGATAGGAGCTGTGTAGCTCATATAGCGAGTCAATGACCATACCATGCAACCAATCCATATAAGTAAACTAATTTGATGAACTCAACAATATTCCAAACTAAGAAAACAACAAATTTCATTCACTCAACAATTCATTGATGGACACGTCAATGATCGCTCCTAGCATTCTATGTGGCTGTATGAGCTATCATGTGCTTTATGCTACACGCCATGCTATACCGACACTTTAGAGCATGTAAAATCATAACATTATTACATAGGAGGGCCCCTCAGCATCTATACGTCAATGATATTCCCGGGAGGCAACCTATGATCAAAAGGTAAGCCTTCCAACTTTTCTAGAAGGATTAGAAGCTAGTCGCCAATAACAACTCTAGACGCTCATGGAGTAACTTGGAGTTTATTCACCACGCAAAATAATTCTGAGTCGGAAGGGTAGCCTTTAACAATGGCAAAGGATACCAAAGCTAGGGTTCACTTGATTGCTTGTTACATCGACACTTAACTCATTGAGAAGGTAGGCCTCCATCACTTCTATCTTACAGGTGCTCATAAGAACTTTAAGGATTCACAGTATGAAAGGGAGATCCTGGATTAAACTAATAAAATTGTTGATATTATTTGTAAGCCTAAAATATTTAAAAAATGTAAGAACATAGACATGAAAGATTTATAAACCCAAATAGTCTTTGAATTTGTTTGTTTTATGATTGTAATAGATGTGTTACGGTATATTATTTTCAACTTATGAGTAGTATTTATTGGTATTTTAACTAAATGTGGTTGAATGGAGTTTAATAGTGTGGAACAAAACTAAATGATGTCAAATGGCATGAAGGTGATGAATGATACCGAATAATGCTAAATAGTTAAGAAAACATAATTAGATATTTTCAATAAGTGTTATACGGTGCTAAATAGTGCTAAGAATGATAAATGTTTAACGGTGCTAATTAATCCTTATGATAAGTATTTACAATAATTTGTTAAAAGCATGCCCTTGCTTGTGGTTGTTCTCTAGGCGTTTTCATGAATGTTTATGAGTCCTTTTTTAAAAAAAAAAAGAAAAGAAAAGTGGATATGTTTGAATAAAATTGGAGCAGTAGGTCTTAGCCATATGATTAAAATTGATGTCCTAAGAGCATCCTCAGCTACTAGAACTTGTTCCACTGGTGAGGCTCAAATTTTACATTCATTCCTTTGCCCTATTTCCTGCACTGATTTTTTTGGTCTTGCATGCGAGTAAGCTTGGTCTGCGGTTCCCTGATTCGTCCCTCTTTTTTGTCTTTTTGTGAGTTTTATTTTTTTTTCTTTTTTCCCCTTAAGTATATTATTTAGATTTTTTTTTTAAAAAAGGTTGTGCATTATGGGGTGGGTTCATGACAAATCTTTTATTGAGGGATCCAAGTTGAAGTTCCATGGGTTGGAGACATAAGGAAATACAAGTTCCAAAGATGGAACATTTGCTGACGTGGAAGGGTGAAGTTCCAAATTTGGAACTTCCATTGAGAATGCTCTGGGCACACTAGGTATGATGTTACATTGCCCCTATTATACTGTCTCTATAGCTCATTTGAATAAAAAAAATAAAAATAAAATGGAAGCATGCCAGTTTCATTAGACAAAGCGATATAATGATACTACTGCTGTGACAGGCTTCCTTTTGATCATTTTGAGTTGAATGAATTTGTTAACGTTGATTGATATTGAATTTTTTGAAAACTTTGTAAATGTTAGCTTGTTCATGTTGTAAAGATGTATACAGTTGACATTGGATGTTCTAGACTCGAGTCATGTGCCTCGTTTGTGTGCACATACATTCAAAAAAAAAAACAAAAGAGAGAGAAGAACCTTTTTGGGGGGGGGGACTGGGCAAGAATTTAAAGCTTTTCAATTCTTTATTAAAAATATTTTCTATATACCAATAAATTAATTTTTTATGATTAACATAAGAAACTTTTTTGTAATTTTTCTTAAAAAGATAAATTTTATTACATAATCAAAATTTTCTTCCAAAAACTGAAAATACATATCTAAGATTATCTAACCTGTACAGAAATACAGTCGATCAAACTTCCTCCCATTATAAGGATTTCAGATAAGACATTTTAGTTATTACTATTTCTTTCACTGTGCTACTAGATGCTTCAAGCTCAAGCTTCCCCTGTAAAAAATAATTTGATTCCTGTCTTGCCAAGCTTAATAGTCTACAACAACTGCAACACAAATAAGCATGATCTTGTGTGTTGCAGGCCAGTTACCATTTAGTAGTTTCCTATGTCAGGTCATGAAGCTCGTAGCCCTCCATTTGTGATCTTGTCCAGGTCCACACATCTTCTCTAACTTGGGCCAGTTGGGTGGCATGGTGACGCCCATAAAAAAGATGCTCCCTGGTTCCTTCTTTCTAGTGGTAAATGCCACAAGTATGGTCCATGTACTTGGGATGATTTTTGGCTAGCCTACTTCTTAAACAAAGGTTGCCGTTTTAGCAAGAGCTAGGAAATAATAGCGTTTGGGTGAATTACCACTACTACAAACCAGCTTGACCCATTTGATTAAAACATCCTCTTTGCACAGCCAGATGTACCCTCTAAATCGCCTGTAATTCCCTATAGTAAGTACACATTGGTTTTGCTGCTTTAGTACGTCACAATTACGCCCTCAACTTACATATCTTCCTCCAACACTAACAGACATTATTACTGGGTGTATACTTCCATCGTGATCCATTCAAATGATACATATGTTGCCATTTAACCCACGAATCAACTCAAACATGCTTTACCGTCAAAGCTTTATTCCACACTCTTTGTACTTTTTTTTGCCTTAAAATTCTCTTCCCAAGCGACTAATGGAACCTTTTTCGCTGTTTTACTGGAGCCCATAGAAATCCTTATAACCTTATTCATTTTTTCATCGTTGCTTGAGGTAAAGTGAAAATTGAGCTACATGACAAGGGGCCTGGGCCCTGGAGTTTAGTGGGAGGAGGTGGGTGTGGGCTGTGGGGGGGGTAAAGAGTGGGTCATAACTCATGAGAACCAAGCACAAATATTTTTTGGTCGCGCTTGAAATTCCGAACAATGAACTGCAAGTTGCAGGTCTTAGAATTCGAAACCTACTCTCCAGAATGAAGAGTGACTTGGATGCCAATTGAATTAATCTTCTTAAATAAGCATATTGTTTTCATGTTTGACATGTAAGAGTTTTAAAAATACTAGGAAACTGCACTAGGAACTAGAAGGCTCCAATTCACGTATATTCATTACTATTAAAGAAATACAAGAAGCATTGAAGGTTCAACTATAAAAATTCACCATCTTATAATTAAAAACTAGTTTTATTGATTTATCTTAACTGTGTTCGCAACAACCAAAAAATTACTTTAAGGGTCTGTTATTTTTCGCGTTAAGATACAGCTGTAAGCTTGAAGAAAAATGTAAGAAGTTATATGAAGCTGTAAGGAACTGTAAAGAGATGTAAGAAGATATCAGGAGATGTAAGAAGATGTAAGGAGCTGTAAGAAGCTGTAAGCAGATATAAGAAGATATAAGAAACTGTAAGGATAGATGTAAGAACTTGTTAAATTGTTGAAGAGTTGTATGGTATAACTTATAGACATATTGGTGTTTAATGTATGATTTGTGAAATAACGTGTCATATATTAGTCATATTTACGAAATAAATTTGATACCATCAGTAAACATATTATTTCTTAATATTATTGAAACAAAATTTGTTTCTTTTACAATGAACGTTGTGGATGAGAAATAATAATATTAAAATAATATACTTATTGAAAATAAAGCTTTAACCAAGTAAAATTAAACAATAATAAAATATATTAATCCCACAAATTTTTTCAATCAAAATTTCCCATGCTTGAGGTGATTGCTTGTATTTACATTAGTTTGATCTTCGAATAAGCAAAGTATAACAAAAATTCTCTTACAAAATTAAATACACCTCTTAAAATGAAATCCTATTTTAAGTAAACAATTTTAAATATAAATGTCTGATCAATATATTATTGCCAAGGAATTTTATAAAGCTTTGTATTATAATTTTAAAAGCATGTTCACTTATTTCATCTATAATAACATATATTGCTCATGTCGAAACTCAAACATAATTTACATCATTAAATTTTGTTTTTATGTTTATATGAATGTTGTGTTCATAACATATTTACAAAAATTCTGTATATTGATAGAATAATTAAAAATATATATATTTATGTAATTACTAGAATAAAAATAAATAAATGTCATATAAAAATCTATATGGGATGTAAGAAGATGTAAGAATTATGTTAAGGATGTCAGGAGTTGTAAAAAGATTTAAGAAACTATAAACTGTAAGCTATTAATTAAATCCTCCCAAATGCAAAAAAGAACAGAGTCTAAGTATGTTTTCATAAAACTATTAACTTTATTTTCAGTTTCAACACTTGTCGTAAAAAATTATTAACTTTGATTACCACACTCTTTCTACAAAACCAAAAGATTTAGGACCTCACCGTCAAAATTGCATCAAATAATTCTCAGTTTCTCACACATCAATAGTTGGTTTTAATTAACACCGTGTTTGGATTGGGGTTAGAGGAGGGGAAGATATATATTATAGACATGGGAGTTCATACTCCCCTGTCCACGGTGGCAACATTGGCATGCTGGCATCTAGAGAAAAAAAAAACCGAAAAATTAAAACAAAAAATGAAAACGCGTGCCACTCCCCGTAAAACATTGTGCACGAAAATCTTAAAGGTAACCGCCATTACAACTCTCCTACCTTCACCAAACTACTCCCCACATTCACCTTAGCATCACCACTCCATCAACAACACGAAGAATAACAGAGACCAACTACACCAGCAACAACGAAAGAACTCAGTGAGGTTGACTTGCCCTAGCAACCAGCATTAATGGCAGAAACTAGGAAGACCTCGGTTGATGAGGATGGTGACGCAACTCCAGCAAGACTGAGAAACGAAGACAGGAGCCAAGAGGGATTTACAATCACATACAAAAGGAAAAGAAGGTAAGACATTGCTTCATGACCATAATACTTCAACAAAATTGCAGTTTATAGTTCGATCTTTGATTTCATGTTGATTAACATTCCCAAATTTGTGAAATTAGTGAAAATTCTAAATGAAATTGTAGTTGGAAGTGATGAAATTAGTGAAAACTTTAGCCTCCATATGCATCTGTTAATTCATGGACTCACCTTTTGAAACGGACTCACTTGGAAGATGAGAAAACACATTTGGGCACATACAAGGTTTCTCCTTTCACAATAAAATTTGCAAAATAAAACCAATTCATCCAGAAATTATGGCCCACTTATATTGTGCTTGAGTAATTGCATATAAATGTGCACTCAATATAAGCAAAACCTTACCACATTGCATGCACAGATAATGCACCCCACATTCACCTCAGCTGCAAAGCTTGGCATTAAACAGGTGGAGTTCTGGTTAAACAGAACACCAGCCAAAGACTGGCATTGAACAGATGAATAACCTTTACACCTTACCTTTAAGACACACATAGTGAACTTATTATAACAATGCAAAAAAATGTTAATGTGCAACTGGTTGAAAGCCTATGTGATCCATTGCCTTTAATTGATAAATATTATTCCTATATAGTTGGAGATTGATTATTAGATTACTGACAAAGTATATTTGGTTCATTTGAACAACAAGAAATGTTCACTGTGAAGATTCAATTAGTTTGTTGACTTATATATGGTTGGCCACAATTTGTTATAGGCATGTTCACCTTCGAAATGAAGGTTGCTGATTTGCACAAAGTAGAGTTGGCACATCATAACAACAAGAAGTGTTTGCTGTGAGAATTCAGTTAGTTGATTAAGTGGTTTGTGATTGTTTTGTATTAGCTACCATGGGATGTTCACTATCAAGTTTTAGTTTGTTCATTGTGTCAATTAGTATTGTTCATTGTCACATAACAGTTAAGAAGAAGGCAGAGAGTTGAGAATTAGATCTTCACACAGCAGCAAATTGCAAAAATGAAGAGCCTCAATAATTTTGACTACTATGTCAATTCTTCGCTGCTTAATGGCATAAATTTGCTTGTTTGTTCAACCTAGATAAAGTGCAACTCCGTAGTATGTGTACTTGGACATTTGCTTGATGGTTCACTGTATAAGTACATTAAGTTCATTGATTTTACATATTTTAATTACTGCTTTATCCACATAGCATGGAAACAGCAAAGAACATCCTAGTTGTATCTGCTGCATAGAAACAGACATGCTGACATAATTTATCTATGACAGGTCATTGCTATGCCACATTGATGCAAATGAAAAAGCTTCCAAAGCACAAGTTGAGCGCCAACAAACTGATGACAGAGATATGATTCAAGTGGTATATGAGCCTAGGTAAAAAAGACAACAGAAGCATGATGCTAATGAAGTTGAGAAGCATACTTCAAAGCAAAGGGCAGCAAATACGGCTTCTAAGAAGGCCAAAGTTCAGCACAAGCATGTTTAGCATCAAGAACCTAACCTTGCCAATCCTGAACTTTCAATCATAAATACAAAATCATGGAAGGGACTACTTATGAATTGTATAATATTTTGACATCAACATATAGTTGTTTGAATGTACCACAGTTGACTATGACATTCACACCTAATGGCATAAACACATTATACAACTCCATGATGTGCAAACATCCATAGGCACACCACGATAATCATGAATGATATGCAACTCTCACAAGCTGTGCCAAGTGCCTTTCAAATCTGAAGTGAACAATCCTAACAATCTGAGTAAACCAAGGTTAAAACAACAATGAACAAACCATATTCCAATCGTGAACAACCATTAAGTACTTAATGAACCCACAGTGAACATAGTATATATTTTGATAAACTAAGTGGACTCAATAGGCTACGGGTCCAAACACTGGAAGCAGCAAAAGAGAGTCCGAGCACAAATAAATGGCTCTATAACAGCTGTAGCAGTAGTGGTACTCAACTACTAGATCAAATTTAACAAGGCTGGTGTGTGAAAGACACAATGTTGAATGAATATATCAAGTTCGCTGTACAGCTTATTTTGGAACACATGAAAGTTCGATCAGCTAAGTGTTTTGAATATGATAGATCAGAACATGAAATATGAAAATTCAGTCAGAACTGTGCCTTACAGATGATTTTGGAGAATGTTTAATCCCCATGAATGGAAGCCGCTGTCATATTCATCAATTCCTGATGATTTACTGTTTATCTAGTCAGAAGTTCACTAAAGTACACCGTGTTGTTCATCGACTTAAACCATGACATAACAAGCAAAAAATTCAGATCTCAAATTAAAAGTATGAGATCCCTGCTGGTTGAATCAACTTGTTGATAATGATTGCTTAATAAGAAGAGACGTAAAATAATTAGCATTGACTAAAATATTAAATATACTATAATACGCAACATTTAATAGACCAAATGTAAGTCTAAATTAAATATGAATAAAGATATAACCATAAATTAATTTAAATAAATAGAAACAAAAAAACCTCTAAGATATATGTGGTTGTTTGGAACAAACTAATGAAAATACAACTTTCATATTGATCAGTTGAGTGATATACGTGACCTAGCAAATAATTTACTATAAATAATTTATGAAAGTACTAGACATATTGAAAGGTTTGGTTATCAAATTTTATATTATCATGATAATCATTGTAATTCCAATGATAATATTATCTTTTTCATTTATGTAAACATTAGTCTTTATTAGCACATTTAAGAAATAAAATGGCACAAGAATTTTGCTCTTAGAAGCAATTGCATAAGTAAATAGTAAATGCATTGACTTCAAATACACCTTTTGCATATTGAAACAAACTAAATTACAACTAAAGTGAGTGTACTAATTTAGCGACAATTGTTAATAGAGATGTATTAGGGTTACTCAAATTAATAGCTCATTACTAAAAAGGACATTACACAACACAATGGAAAATCTGGAAGTGAAGTGCAAAGGGAGGTTGTCAATTACAGAAAAGTTCACTACACTATGTGATGTTGTTCATTATGCAACTTAATCAGCATGATTAATATTTCTCAATTTCAAAAAAACTTATCAAATATGCAAAAGTTGGGTAAAATATGAAGAAACAAATTGTAATTAATATCAGCGTTTAATTTGTCCAACACTTAACAACACAATAAGGTCTCCATGTAATCCATAATTTTAAAGAAGCACATTAGACAACAACATCCATAAATCTTGAAAAGGGGTTAAACAGGAAGTTAAGAATTACAAAATAGTTCACAATAATAGCCAATGTAGTTCATGGCACAACTTAAACTCATTCACTAAAGATTATCGAATACTAAGTACATTATCAAACATGGAAAGTGATATAAAATACAAAGAATCATATTGTAATTGATTTAAATACACAGATTCATACTGTAATAAATATAAGCAGTTAGCTTGTCCCACACTTGACAACGTAACAAGGTTCCCCCGATTTATAGCTCATTAACAAGAATCCCATTACACAGCACAATAGAAAAAGCTTTAAATGGAAATGCAAAGGGAGATTCACAATTACCTTAAAGTTCACTACACTGTTTGATGTTGTTCACTACACAACATGCATATATCTAGAAGACAAGATCAGCAAAAAGTTATCAATTACAAAAACTTCACTATAATAATCAACGTTGTTCATTACACAACATAATTCTGGTTCACTGAGGTAATAAAAATGAATATATATAGAATAACGTCACCTAACCACAGCTAACACTGTCTCGGAACCTCGAACCATATTTGGTAATATCAATACTAAACAATATCAATGAAAATTATCTTCAATTCCACAATAGCATCTTCAACACTTGTCATCATGACCAGCATTTGCAAGGAAGTTATCAGTACGCAACTGGTGAAAAACAGATGGAATCGTCATAGGCATAAACATAGAACTACCATTGGATGGATCAAAATAGTATGTCGGCTGAGAAGAGAACATTAGCAATGCACCCTGCATGAAGCAAAACAACCCAACAATTAATACCAATGCCTCAAAAATGAACATATAGCACCAACATTGGTGACGACACTACTAGGAAACATTTTGCTGTACACAATAACATTCATAGGTGTAAAAACAATTGAGTATGCATAGTAAACTATCCAGATTTTATAACTGACCAATGCACATATCCACCAAAATGTTCACCACAATGTCAAATGTTGTTCACTACAGAAATTGATGTGCATCCCTAGCCTAAAATGACAGGAATAAACATCGCCAACCACATACATCTAAAAACAATCATATTTACCTGATCCCCAAGCTGTTGATCCCTAGCCTAAAACCGCATGCATAACCCTCTTCCTTCAGATTTGCATCTATGATGTATCTTCGAATAGCGAACACTAAAGCCAACCTTATATGCATAGTCATTATAAATATGGAACGCTTCACGTTCTGATGTAGCTGTAGATCCAACCAACACCTCTCGCATAGGTTGAACTTCATATATGTCTTGATCTTTGAACTGAAGTCCTAAAAACAGCAAATACAGTGAACAACACTTCCATTATTAATGAACTACTATGTGTACAAAAGTGAACAACTACACAAACACAAAATACAAAAACTGTGAACACCAAATTCAAATATGAAAACCCTCAAAGTTATTGGAAAACTACTACAACAAGTTCTATGAGGCTTCCCTGACAAAAGGCAGAATCACATATGGGTACAAAATTAAAAAGGGGAAGTAGATCATACAACAACCTTAGGTTGGAAATAAAATGAATAATATAAAAAAAATTTATAAATAAGGACAAAAATATTAGTAGACAATTAATGAAATTTTTACTTCTAATTATTTGCAAGCAAGCCTCCACACCGTACGAATGAGAACTCAAGAACAAAAGACGAATACCTAATTCACACATAAATTCTCACACTATACTAATGAGGAATCATATATAAAATTTAAAAATGTATCAACAATAACATTCACCATTAAAAGAATTGGTGGTAGCCACCGGGATTACTTCTCGCAAAGGTTGAACTTCAATAATTTCCTGATTATTGAACACAATTCCTATAAAACATTGATGATCTCATAATAAGCAAGCAAATAAATATATCAACAGCATAGACCGTACTCAACAATACAAGCACAACAACAACAAAGAAACAACCAATTGAATAATAATGAACATTATCGCAATTACAAGTGAACAACACTATAAAAAAAACACACAACAGCTACAAATTCAGAACTTTAAAAAGCAAAATCAACAATGAAAACATGATGACGAAGAAGGATAAGCTACACAAAGAACAATATCACAATGTTTTAAAAAACCGCACTATAATTAGCATAATTATCAAGCAGTATTCAACCAAATGAAGATCAATAATGAACAATACCACACCACTTAAAAAAACACATGACAGCTAGAAATTCAGAACTTTAAAAATCAAAATAAATTATCAAAAAATGATAATGAACAAGGACAAGCCATAAAAAGAACAGTATCACAATGTTCTATAAAAACACACTATAATTAGCATAATGATCAAATAGTAATGAACCAAACGAAGATCAATAATAAACAATAACACACCACTCAAAAAAGTGAACTTTGAAACAAAAAAAAGAATCATATCATAAATCACTCACCATTTATGACTCCATCTACCTTATTAACCTCATCATGCAAAGATTCTACATTAAACAAAGCTACAAAAAAAGAAGGAAATAAATCATTACTAATGTCTTCTACCAGCAAATTCAAGTATATGACAACAATAAACGATTAAATTAGATACGTATCAAACTTTTGGCAACTATGCAACCTTCAATTTCACCTTCTCTACCTTCCACATTGCTCATTTCCATATTTAAATTCATAATTTACACAAACCTACAAGATTACAACTTGCTAATATACAAATAGTAATGTTTGCAAAAGAAAAAAGCCAACACTGAAATGAAAGAAATGAAGCAAATCAACACCAATACATCACAGAAGCTTCAGTCGGCAAAACGAAAGAGAGATGCAGGAATAAACTTTGCCCAATGAATAGACTGCAACCTGATCACAAAGCCACCACACCCATCTTCCTTTTTGCAGCAAAGTAACCGTTGAAACAAAAATAATTAAAAAAAAAGAGGAAGCATGAAAATAAATTTGGGGGAAAAAAGAGTGATGTGGCAGTTACACATGGCGCTGACATGGCCCGAGAATATAAACTCCTGGGTGCATATAATAATTTGCAGGGGGAAGGAGGGGGAAGAGAGGTTAAGTAACCCCTCTTCCCCTTATTTGGGAAAAAAATAATGGGGAGAAAGAGGAGGAACACTTCACTTCCATTAATTCCCATAATTCAATTTTTGCTCCTCCCAAATTGGGGGTGAATGGAGGGGAGGAAAAATGACATAAAAAATTTCAATAATAATAATAGTAGTTTTTCCTTTCCCCTTCCCTCCCCTGCTCCCCTTTTTCTAATCTAAATATAACACATATAATTAGTCTCCCTTTCCCTTAACTTCAAATTCAAATAAGATAAATATATTTTTCCTCCCCCCCATTCCCTTCTCCTCCATTTCTCTCCCTTTCATTAACCTCCCTTTCCCTCCCCGTCCCGCTCTAATATCCAAACACACTTTAAGACTCTACTCCACCATAGGCCTTTCTTCACCAACTCCTGTTGATCTAACTGTTGCACTAGGTCCTCTTCCCTGTTAAAAAAAAAAAAACAACACAACACAAATCATATCAAAGATTTAAATTACTTTACCAACACTCTAAAAGTTCATTCCAATATTCCAAACACAAATCGTTATTCTGCGCTGTCACCTTCTCCTCCTCCTCCTCCTTCAGTGGCACGATCTCCCACCCTTTAACTGAAAAACGGGTCATCGTCGTCGTGCGCCACATCCAGTAGAGAGAGAAAGAGAGAGAAAGTAGAGGGCGGCAGGTGGCCGTGGAAGGAAGAGGATGGGGGACCTCTTCGCATGGCTCATTTCTTTCTTTGTTCTAATTGCTCTCATCGTCATCGTCGTCTATCAGGTCAATTCTCTCTCCTAATTCCAATTATAAATGCTCGATATTGGTATTTGGCATACTGGGTGTTCTATATTTGTTGCAGTTTAGCGGTAGATTGGATGAATTGTTACTGGGTATATGGGTTTATGGTAGTTTTGTCCGGCTTTAATGGGTGTTCTATTGAATTTGACTTCTCTCTTGTTTGTTCTTCGACTGATCTTAAAGTTATTGATTGCCATATTTGTGAGGGAGGAACTTGTTGCTGAGCATTTGATTCGTTGAATGTTGCAAGTTTTATCCGCTTGTTGGCATACTGTATTTGTCAATTGAGTTTGGGCAATCTTATTGAAAAATTGCAAACAATAGAGATAGATAATTAGGGAGAGATTGAACAATTCACCTCTGCTCTCTATGGTTCGTGATTACCAGCCAATATGGACAACTCATACATGCCTAGAATACGGAGATATCGCATCCCTAACTTTCTGCCTATGACACCGAAAATAATGGCAAGATGTTACAGAAAAAATTACATATATAGCACATATATTTTGGTTGCCTAATACTCCCCCTCAAGTTGGAGCGTGAGGATTCACGATGCCCAACTTGCCTGTAAGAACCTGAAATTGTTGCTTCCCAAGCGGTTTGATGAAGATATCCACAACTTGCTATTTGGAAGGAACATAAGCAGTCTCAAGATCTCCAGAAAGGAGGCGTTCTAAACAAAGTGACAATCAATTTCAATATGCTTTGTTCCCTCATGAAAAACTGGATTCTTAGCAATATGCAACACTGCCTGATTATCACAATAAAGCTTCATAGGCTTATCTAAGAACACTCAGAGAGAGGCAAGGAACGATTTAATCCATATTAACTCACTAGTCACATTTGTCATGGCACGATACTCAGCTTCTGCTGAGGATCTGGAGACAGTGCTTCGTTTCTTTGTCTTCCAAGAGACAGGCGATCCTCCAATAGTAATATAGTAACCACTTACAAATCGTCGGGTGAGAGGACATGCGCCCCAATCTGCATCACAGTAAGCATAGACCCTCAAATCAGAATCGCTTTTTTAGTAACAAACCTTGGCCTGGTACCCTTTTCAGGTACCTTAGAGCCCGTCGAGCAGCTTCCATGTGTTCTTCCCTTGGCTCATGCATAAATTGTGATGGGACATGAACCACATAACACAGTTCTGGCCTTGTGATTGTAAGATATATAAGTCTACCAACGAGACACCTGTATCGTGTAGCATCACTTAGTTTTGGTCCACTAGCCAAGGCTAACTTATGATTTGTTTCCACTGGAAACTCTATTGGTTTAGTACCAAGCAAGACACACTCCTCGATAATTTCTAGGGTATATTTTCTTTGACAAAGAAATAGCCCTTGTGGCCCTCTAACCACTTCAATGCCCAAAAAATATTTCGAAGGACCCAAATCTTTAGTTTGAAAACAATTGTTCAAATATTTCTTGAATTGTGCACAAACCTCAGGATTGTTTCTAGTTAGCACCAAATCATCAACATATATAAGCAAGGACATGTAGGTCTCACCTTTCTTGTTGGTGAATAAAGAATGATCCGCATACGATCTCACAAAACCATA
This sequence comes from Carnegiea gigantea, assembly GCA_029747015.1. NCBI lineage: Eukaryota > Viridiplantae > Streptophyta > Magnoliopsida > Caryophyllales > Cactaceae > Carnegiea > Carnegiea gigantea. Next base: position 239,224 of record JAKOGI010000112.1, read on the forward strand.
ATCTAGCAATTTTGAGGATAACTTGGCAAACTATTGTCGTGGTGTTTGTCGTAGTCCATAAAGAGATTTTTGAAGTCTGCATATCTTGTTGGGACCAGAGGAACGGAAACCTGGAGGTAAGGTCATATAAACTTCTTCATATAGATCTTCATGTAAAAAGGCATTATTAACATCCAACTGGTGTAACTCCCATCCCTTAGCAACGGCAACTGAGAGAGAACAACGCACACTAACCATCTTGGCAACCGGTGCAAATGTTTCATTGAAATCGAAGCTTTCTAATTGTTGATCTCCCCGAATAACAAGTCTTGCCTTGTACCGCTCAATAGACCCATCTGAGTTATATTTGACTCGATACACCCACTTGCAGTTAATGGGCTTCTTTCCTGGAGGCAACTCTGTAATTTTCCAAGTTTCATTTGCTTCAAGTGCCTCGATCTCCTTAGCCATTGCATCTCTCTAATTGGGGTCCTTAACAGCCTCCTGAAAATACCTGGGCTCCATAACTTTGGTAATAGCAGCAAGATATTGTTGATGCACACCAGAAAAATTCACAAGTAATATAATTTACTATGGGATAAGGGTTACCTGAGGAGACCTTTTGTTGTGGGCTAGACGAAGTGGGATAATAACATATGTAATCTTGCAAGTGACTCGGTACCTTACGATCTCGTCTTCCACGACCCAAAGTTTCTGCTGTGGAGTCCGCAGCCTCACTCCCCTTGTCTGCCAATGAGCCTTCACTGGCAGGCCCATCATTAGGAGGCCCAGTTTCACTGCTAGTCCCAGTTGCGCCATCTACCTCTACAGCTGGCTCTATCCGTGCCATAGGTGGGATTGCACCACTGTGCGGCCCATTTCCAGGCCCATTACTGGCTGATTCGTTGGACTCGCTGCATTGGGTTCCTTCCTTGGGTTGCGCTGGTGCATAAATATCATGAAGGTTTTCTTCAATTGCAGCATGATTTGAATTTATGTTCCCATTTTTGTCCACAGCTCTTTGAGTAGCATAAGGGTATATATTCTCAAAGAAGACCACATCTCTACTCACAAACAATTCCCCAGTATCCAAATCATACATTTTTCCTCCATTCTTTTCGAAAGGATAACCCACAAAAACACATCTCTGGCTTCGTGATGCAAATTTATCTTTTTGTCTTTGATACTTATGAACGTAACATAAACACCCAAAGATTTTTATGTGATCATAATTTGGTTTTGTGTTGAACAAAACCTCGTATGGAGTCAGGCCATTCAAAATTGAGGTAGGAGTTCTATTTATTAAATATGCTGCTGCCAATGCACATTCACCCCCAAATTCCAAAGGTAGGTTTGCTTGAAACCGAAGTACCCTTGCAACATTTAAAATATGTTGATGTTTCCTTTCCACTCTACCGTTTTGTTGAGGAGTGTCTACACAACTCGTTTGATGTACTATCCCATGTTTAGCATAAAACTCTTTCATGGGACCTGAGGTGAACTCACTTCCATTGTCATTTCTTAAGACTTTAATATAGACATGAAATTGAGTTCTCACCATCATACAAAAATTCATAACTAATTTAGAGGCTTCACTCTTGTCTTTCATTAAGTATACCCAAGTACCTCTACTAGCGTCATCAACAATAGATAAAAAATAATGTGCTCCACATAATGACCCAACTCCATATGCACCCCAAATATCACAGTGAATTAAATCAAAACAACTTGTAGCTTTATTGTCACTTAAAGCAAAAGGCAACCGATTCTGTTTAGCTCTAAAGCATACATCACAAAATTTATGAATACCTTTGGTTTCAAATAAACCCATTTTTCTAGAAAATAAGGACATAATTGCCTTTAGTGGATGTCCTAGTCTTCGATGCCAAACGTCACTCGCATCTACTTTATTAACTTCAATTCCTCCTGATGAATCTTCTTTGAACAAATAGACCCCTCTTCGTTGTTCACCCATTCCAATCGGCCTCCCCATAGAATGGCCCTGTATCACACATAGTTTCGGGTGAAAATCATTATGCAAACTAGATCATTTATAAGTGCGCAATCGAAATTAAATTGCAAGTTAAACCGGGAACAAACAACACATTATATAATGTTATTGTTGAATTTAATCTCACCATCCCTCGTTTACTTGCAATGCTCCTTTGCCCATTTGGCATATTTACAAGGATAAGACATATGTCACACACCTTGCTTAATTTATTCAAATTACTTGTCATGTGACAACTAGCTCCACTATCAAGCAACCAAACTTCATTACGTGACAATGTGTCACCACCTGTTTTAGGCGCTTCAATAAGGCTAAGCAGTCGCTGGACTTGCTTAGCACTCAAACCCGGAATGATTGGCCGTGAGCTTTCGGGTTCTGCAGTGGGCTGCTCATCGACGTTAGTGTGTGCTGCATAGGCTGTGTTCGACCCTCTTCCTCGCCCAGCAGGTCCACGGCCACCACGGCCTCCTCGGCTTCTTCCATGGCCACGTTCACGTCCACCTCCTCGCCCTGTCCATCCGGCCGGGTATCCAATCAATTCGAAGCAATTGCTCTCCTCATGCCCAATCTTTCCACAGTGTTTGCAAGTCGGCCGTTCCAAAGCATACCCGGTTCTGGACAGGTTCACTGCAAATGCTGCCTGGGTTTCAACCTTGCTGTCATGTTGAACCATTACCCGTTTATGATTCCCTTCTTGTATTACAACATTAAATATTTTATCAAGCCCAGGTAAAGACTCCTGGGCAAGTAATTGACTTCGTATATGCGAGAATTCGTCGTCATTCAGGCCCATAAGAAACTGGTGTGATTTATCTTCTTCATACATTCGGAAGAGCTCCTTCGCCGCTCCACATTCGCATCTTTTACAGGTGCAAATCGGCACCTTTACGTAGTTGTTCAACTCATTCCATAAAGTCATCAGCTTGTTGTGGAAATCTCTAACATCAAGATTCCCTTGTTTACAGTTTGCTATCGCGGCTTTAAGTTGGTGTATTTTCGGTAGATTGCCAACCGAATACCTCTTCTTTGCCTTCCCAAATCTCACGAGCCGTGTCTATATAAGCCACATTAAGACGTAGCTTAGGATCGATCACACTGAGGAGCCAGGAGCAGAGCATGGAATTAGCCACGTCCCATGCGTCTGCTTCTGAAAAACCTTGACCGGCTGATTTTTCGGGTCGTTTTAGAGTTCTTTCAATGAACCCTAACTTGTTCTTTGCCCTCAATGCAGTCTGCCCTCTGCCATAGGTCGTAGTTCTTTCCGTCAAAAATTGCTGCAGTTATTAACATTCTAGGACTCTCTGATGGGTGGAGATAATATGGTGAATGTTCTTCGATGACGAAGTTCTTCGTGCCTTTCTCTGCCATGGATGACGCTTACAATCACCTTGAATTAACCTGGCTCTGATACCATGAAAAATTGCAAACAATAGAGAGAGATAATTAGGGAGAGATTGAACGTAATTGTTATTCACCTCTGCTCTCTATGAGTCTATGGTTCGTGATTACCAGCCAATATATACAACTCATTAATGCCTAGAATACGGAGATATCGCATCCCTAACTTTCCGCCTATGACACCGAAAATAATGGCAAGATGTTACAGAAAATATTACATATATATCACATATATTTAGTTGCCTAATACTTATCTTAATAATCTTTGCATCCCGAAAAGAATGAAATTGTAAATTGCGTTCAAATGGGAAATCTGTTAGTTTCCAAAATGGTAGCTTACCTTGGTGAGCAAGGGAGATTGAGAGGTAAGAGGTTGAGCCACGAGGTCAGAGGGTTTATTGTGAGACAAATGTGGTATGGATAGTTCACCAATTGTTTCCTAAGGTTTGCGGGTGTTTGAGTTGGTTTGGATTGCGAAAGGGAATAGTGACATTGCTTAAAATGGTATTAATGTTTACGGTACGCCAATGCAACTAGTTAGAATTGGGCAAAATTTTGCGTGTAAATTCTTGGTTAGTAACCACATTATTTTCTTTTTATAGGCTGTGCCTGTATCCTGTTGGAATGTTTGGAACTTTCAACTAGTTATATTCGTCTCAAACGGGAAAGGCTCCTAATTAACTTTCTCTGCTTGTTTAGTTGTTAACCCATCCTCTTAGGCTCTTAGTGCAGTCTTAATATCCTTCTGTCCTTCAAGGGAAGGAACTTCATGATATTTTCTTTTATGTTGGAAACCAAGCTATTATTTAATAAGGCTGTCATTTGATAAATTGGCCGGTACTTATGTGAGGCATTGAGCCAATATAGTGAGCAGCACACCCCTTCTGTGTGCTATGCTCTTGATTCTTGTTAAACTAGGGCTTATGATACATGAGATCATCTATTAGGATCTAGGCTTAAGTATACCAAATTTGAGCAATGGATCAGATTTGTTTATGCGAAGGCGAGTATAATGACTAGTGTCAACTGTGTTGAATTAAGGTATGGAGAAATCTAGTTGTGGATAGTGTTACTCCTAGCATAAAGACTATTTCTTTTTTTTTAATTTTTTTTTTTTTGGGTAATACATTTAAGGGGTTTAAACATTTTTGGTAGAACTTTAAAGAAGAAATCTAGTTATGGATAGCCTTGTCTCTTATCAGTCATTACTTGTGATATTCAATCTTGTCTTGCCTCACATCTGACAGATCATACTCATATTTTCTAACTCATACCTTTTTAATTAACCAAAAATTTTGAACCACTAGATTATGTTGTCCTAATAATCATGAGTTAACCCTTTCGTTTGAATGTATGAAAGCCTTCTTGTCACACAACTCCAGAATTGCGCTTTGATTTATGTTACATGCCCTCAATGCCCTTTGATCTTTGGTACTAAACTAGCATGAATGGAGATTCGCTTCCATCTCACTCACTTCATCAAAGTAGATTTCAAATACTCTGATTCTTCAATCCAAAACCTTTAAATTCTGAAGTATTCCTACAGAACTTCAACTGGATACTGACTCCTCTAATCTCTTGAAATGGGACTATTGTGATCCTTATTTCATGGCAACATCATTGTAAACCATTTTAGTGGGCTTATCCATGACTATTGCTAGAAGAAATGGCTTGATGCATATCATAAGGACCATAACTATTGCAAATAGAAATGAGGTGATCCTAGGTCCATCCATGATATCCTAACACTTCTCTTTTAGTAACCCACATATATGTAACAGGAAGTTGGAAACATCCTTTATTAACAGTCCTCTGCAAAACAGATCCCTGGACACTTTGTCATTATCTGTCTCTAAGTCAATGGGAACTGTGTGCAAATTTTTCTTTGGTCTTTGTAATGTTCCATTAGTCTTCTTATGGAATGGATTTTTCTTCATTGATCTTCCAAGCATTAAACTGTTGTACTTATTCGGGATGATCATGTCCCGCTCCACAAAGTCTTTGCAATGGCCCTTTCTTAAATTTTCGCCTTGTGGTTAAGATACCTTCCTTTTGAAGTTATGTAATATGATTTAGTAACTTGTTGGTGCTTTGGATGTATCTTTTGTGCCTTTAAATGCGTTCAGAGAGTTAGGGTGTCCATCCTGCCGCATCTTTGCAGTCTTTAAAGTTACATATGTACATCCTAGCTAGCCAAATCAACCCTTTTTCTACTATACATTTCTGTACTTCCATTGATGTATGATCTAGGCTTATCTCCTTTCAATTTTTTATCTTTAGGCATACCATTGTAATTTTATTTTTGCTGATATGGCATTTGGAATCTAGAATTCAATGATGTGCAGTGTCGTAATCCACTTAGATAGATGTTTCTGTTTCTGTCCCTCCTTAATGACGGTTTCCTTCATAAGAAACTTCCTTATCCTTAAATGTATCTCACTTTTTCCAAGTCTGTCATTCTTCATTTCTAGCCTTTGCCAACTTTAGCAGCAGTTCCTCCAAGTCATTTGTCTCCAGCTGTTGTGTAAAATGAAGCTCAAGCTTTTCAAGGAAAATGTTTTTAGGGGTGATGCTATTTTGCGGTATGATGTTAGCTATTGATTGTGTTTATGATAAATTCATTGTTTAAGTGTTCAATTAAGATTAGAAATATCCCATCATTTTTCATTAAGATCATAATGCATGTTTAGAGAAGTAGTTCTTCTTATCAGGATAGGATACTATAAGATAATTTTTGTTTCATGTAGCTCTTTTGCCTATAAAATGCCATTGTACGTTATCAAATTCTTAATGAATTGGTTATATGGTAATACTCAATTTAATTGATGCAAGCTCTCTCAAAGGATGATCTGCAGTGGCCCATTTGTATGCATCAAGCCTGCATCCACTCAATAACTTGAATATAAGATAGGAATATCTTCTAAACCTATCTTTTAAAAAAAATTGTACTTCTACAATATTGTCTTGTAAACTTGATGAAATATGATCTAGTGTTTGTAATTTATTTGAATACTACCACAACAAATATCATGCACAAAATATTATCCTAATATGATCAATAATATGCAATAATATTATTCCTAAAAATAGTTTCCTCATTTTGCATTAACCTCTTACATGCATTTGTTTTCATGTTTATCATTTCTCTCTTCGCTTTCTTCTTCATCATCTTGTGTCGTACTTTGGTTATTGGCTTGTTGCTTCTAATTTGGGTTGCTTTTTGCTGACTCTGTGTATGTATCTTGCTTTGCTTTTACTTTTATCTTGAACCTCAACATTTCACAATTATGGTTGTTTTCTTCTACAATTCCCTTTTAAGACGCGTAAGATTTTCCTCGGTTGAATTTTGGTTATGTTGTGTTGTCTCCCTTATGTGGTTTACATTGTCTACTCATCCTCGAGCTCCTGCTTTTGCCATTTCATGCAATTTCCATGCATTTCATTCAAATTCGCCTATTTAATCCTATTGCTGCTATGTGGGATTCTCTTTCTCTTGCATCTCGTAATGTCCGATATCCATACCAAGAAGTTTATATTGAGTTATCAAACCCTTAGCGGGGGCATCTTAGTGTCTTAGCATCCGCATACATGTTATGTCTCACTTATCGTACAACTATTAAATGTGATCAATCACTCCTCTTTCTTCTTGAAATGCAAATTTGTTATCATCAAATTGGATTCAACATGGCACTACTTTTCCCAAGGAGCTGATGGGAAATCTTACTACCTTAAAAGGGGATAAGACACGTTGCTATTGAGGATAATTTTGTAATTTTAAGGGTATTTTAGTCATTTCAAGTTGACGCTTGCTACCTCAATGAATAGTTAAATGAGGGGCATTTAACTAACTTTGTACGTCAAAGATTCATCGCACAACATGAGTTACTATTTTAAGCAACAGTAAAAGGGGGGCAATGTAGTACACTTACTCTATTCGTTGTACTTATCAAGTGCCACTTTGACTTTACAATTCAGCCCTACTTTTATGACTTTTATGGAAAATAAATACGATACAATTAAACACTAGAAAAAATATCCAGATTACAAGCTAAAAAATGTAGATGTTTTTAAGGGTGTGATTTTTTGATTGAACTGAGATATATCACCAAGAAGAAGAGTAAGTTTTTTTTGGGTTAATTAATTATTTCTAACAATCAGGGATGGCAGTACGTTTTATAAAATAAATTTTATTTGGTGGTCGAGTAGATGAACCAACTCAGTATTCCTTATCTCTCTCTCTCTCTCTCTCTCTCGCTCTCTCTCTTTGTTTCTTTTTTTTAAAAAAAATAGGTTAATTCTTTTTGGCTTACATTGTATGAATTTTGCGAGGATTGGTAAGCTGTCATTGTTTTTAGAAGGAGAATAAACTTAACTTAAGTTGAATGAATCTGAGGATGTAAACAACTACTTTATTATGTATTATCCTCTTCATCTTACTTGCAATGGGACATGGTGAGAGATTGAGGTTGTTCTGCTTACTCAATAGTTGTAGCTCATTCTTTGTAATTCTAGGTTTTCAATTGTTCCTATCAGACTTTTTTATTTCATTATCTGCCCAAACTTACTAGCTTACCCTTCACTAATCTCCCATCTAAATTCATTTGAATGTCTTATCAATTTCTTTGTTTTGACTTTGACCACTATTCATTTGCATCAAACTCACACTATTTTAACAATTCTTAATTTAGTAATTTAAAGCTAAAAATTGAATTTAATTAATGAGTTCCCTATCTTTGAATAATCACAATTTTTAGTAAAAAATTTCATACCGCTGCCAACAATTTTTTCTATTAATTTATTCATGCAAATTTACCCGCGCACAATGCGTGTGAATTCTCACCCTAGTGACAATGAAGCTCTGAGTGTTTTTTAGTTCCACGTTCCCCTTT